>LPNX010320744.1:238125-321597 GCA_001517045.1 Pseudotsuga menziesii | reverse complement strand
TCTATTTTGCACCTGGAGAAAGGAAGCAAGAGTATTCCAGCACTCTTTTTTTTCCACATGCATAACAGGGACATAAAGATTGAAGAGGCTTACCGTTCGTCCAGAGTTCTTGTGGATAAGTTTGGTGAAAATCCAGTGAATAGTTCGTTCTTCAGCTTCAATATCATACAAGGAGGGATCCCAAAAGGTGGCAATTCCCCCTGAGGCGCCTCTGGAGTTGCTACCAATACCAGTACCTTTTTTCCAGAATTTTTTCTTGCTTTGGAGGGCAGCAGATTCCTCCATTTTAGTTTCTTGAAGTAGCAGGATTTCCGGCTTATGAATTCGGATTAGATCTCTCAGGGAATCTTCCTTCAATCTCGAGCCTAGACCTCTGCAATTCCAAGAAATGTATTTCATTAACAATAATGGGAGGAGGGGATGGCCTCTTTTGAGGCCTGAGTTGCACCTTTTTTTTGATCGCGTATTCATGAGTCCTTTTAGAGTTTTTTGAGAGCCTTCTAAGACTGCTAGATGGGTTGCTTCTTCTCTTTGTTTCTTCTTGGATTTTCTGCCTCTTGGAACTTTGGGAGGAATAGAGTACAGACCGCTTGAGGAGGCGCCTTCATCCGAGTCTTCCTCTGGGTTTGAGTCTTGCATCAGGAGATCCTCATTTGCATCTTTAGGGGAACCTGGAAAAGCATCCCCCTCCAGGGGTTGGTTTATTTCCCCAGGCTCCAACTGATCAGCGATTTGGCTTCCAGTCTCTTTTCTATTGGTTTGCTTAGATGATTGGGGTTCATCGCTCCGTGTAGCTTGATTTTTCTCATTCAGATTTGGATCTTGGTGCTCATTGGGGATCGTGCTAGGGTCCTCTTTTGAGCCTTCTATGGAGGGTTTAGTAGTGTTTGCATGTCCAAATTGGTCCTCTTTTCCGGGTTCTTACCATTCGTTTTGCCTCTCTTGGCTTTTTGCCAGCCTTCTCCTTCTTCTGAGCTCTGATTTTTCGGGCAGTTTCTTTGAAAGTGACCGTGTTCATGACATTGACGGCATTTGAATGGCAACTGTTCATAGTCGAGCTTTTGGTAGTATAGCCAGTCTCCAACTTTAAGCTTGACGGCTTCCGGCAGGCCGGTTTCAAGGTCTACCTCGACACAAATTCGGGCACACGAGTATTGACCTTTGTTATCAGCTTTATCAATGTATTTTCCTAATGCGTTCCCAATTTTTTCCAGGGTTGGGGTGTTCCAGCAGTGGACTGGAAGATTGGGTAGCCTAACCCATACTGGAACTTCCTTCGGCACATCCACTTCTGCATTGAAGTCTGGGGTCCATCTGTTGAGATACAGACCTTGAGGACCCATGAAATATGGTCCATTTCTGAATATCAGATCTCGATCTTCTTTGGAAATAAACTCAAAGATGAAGAATCCACGCCCTACTGGGTAGCAGGTAACACTATTCTTGAGCTGGGGTCGCCAGTTTCGTTGGATCCAGTCGTCCGTGGTTTTGGTTGATGGCCAGAGCCCCATGAACTGGCCTACCAAACCCCGATCTGACAGAGCTAGGGCGATCTTGATAGGGATCTCGCTTGGAAGATCAATTTCTGGGATTGAGTCTAGCTTTTTAATGAATTTCGGGATGGCCGGGGCAATCGGGGCCGCTCCAAGAGGGCGAAGCAGCAGATTGAAGGCTTCCGTGGCAGAAGAAGAGGAGGGAGGGGGAAGCCCTCCCTCTGGCGAAGCCATGATCGGAGAGGAGAGGACCAGGGCGACGGCAGAAGGGCGCGGCCTGGCTCAGCGCAGCCTCGCAGCTCGAGTTTCCTATCATACTCTACATTGTTAGTTGTTTTTACTATTAATTAATATAATATTTACGGTAATTATATTTCAAATCATACTCTGCATTGTTAGTTGTTTTTACTATTAATTAATATAATATTTACTAGTTATATTGTACTGCAATTCACTTATATGTATTATTTATAAAACCTAATTTATTACCACAATTTCTTTTTACTGTTTAAAGTCCAATGTTGCTCCAATTACATTATTTTCCTATTATGTATTGATTAAAAGTTATATGTATCTATATATATTAGGTTGAAACTTAGAATTAGTTATTTTAGTGTGTTAAAATAACATAGTTATTATGTATTGATTAAAAGTTATATGTATCTGTATATATTAGGTTGAAACTTAGAATTAGTTATTTTAGTGTGTTAAAAGAACACAGTAACCAAACTGTGTATTGATTTTTAAAATAAACATTCTTTTGTGGTAGTTTGTGTTTGTGTTTTAAAGAGAAGTATTTTAACTAAGGAAACTTCTGAAATAGAGGAATCTTTCTCCTAAATAACTCTATAAAGATTAAAAGTAAATAATCATATTCCTGCATATTTTGATTTGATTTGATCATGAAACTTAATTTCACCTACTGTACTAGAGTACTACCTTCTTGAAGGTGTGGAGAAATACAGTCAGGTAATTCATTCATCAGTAAATTTAAACTAACCCTAAATCATTTATTCTAATACATGTTTAACCATAATTTATCTATCTTTGAACAGTAAAATATTTCACTAACTAATTTTTAATAAACAAATGAAGCAGTCATATAAATATATTAACTCCTAAATTCATACATTCCAGTTCCTACGCTTGCATAGAGAAAATTGTAACATTTAGAACCTAGTAATATAGTCGAGGAGACAACAACCTAAGGAGCCTGTTCCTCCCAACCAACTCTTGAAGACAGTTGAGCTACAAATCTTAGGACCCTTGAGCGTGTCTACTGGTCCACCTGGTTGAAAGAACTAGGTGAGAGAATAGGTTTAGAAACCCCTGCAACTCCACAAAGTAATCAACAGTAATACTTCTGCCTGTAACAGTAAGAACTCAGCCTAAAACAACTACACTAGTTCAGTAAGCAACACTTTCTTACTCAAAAAATTCTTCCTGTCCCCTCCATCAAATCTCCTGTGCACAAAATTTCACAAGTAAAAATTGAATAGCCTCAGCTGAATTCGATGGGTAGTTTTATCAGCATGCCTAGGTCTTTTGGGTCAGTTTTTCACTTAATGGGCCACCTGCTCTTGTTCCACTTTCTTGGGGAACATGACCACAAAAATAGGGAAGTTGCCTCCTGCAACAGCTAGAAGTAGTTTGAGGATGCTGCCAAGTGTCAATCTGCTCTCAACCCTGCCTATTCCACCAAGTGGCCAGTAAACACTCATTTAACATCCTCCTTAAACTGTTGTCTCATCTTTTATTTATTAATTAATAAAATATTCAGCAATTAAATACAATTATCCTTGACCCCACTTGGTCAATAATTACAAAATTTATAATAAAATTAAAGCATAATTTCTTCCCAAACATAAAATATTTTTGCAAATCTGGGGTATGTGAAATACGCACCCCCTTAAATATAACATCATCCTCGATGTTATTTTATTCATCGTCCTCAGAGTTTCCCTGGAACAGAATTGGATATGCTGCCCTCATATGGCTCTCCAATTCCCAGGTGGATTCTTCTAGACTAAGGTGCTTCCATTTGCACCTTCACCTGTCCAATGGTGCGATTCCGAAGCAAGATCTCCCTCCTGTCGAGGATACAATCTGGTTCCACCAGAAAATCTCCTTCGGGTTCCACCTGCGCATCATTCCAATTTATAACATGAGTAGCATCATGTACATATATTTTTAAAACAGAGACATGAAACACATTATGAACCTTTAAATTTGGCAGTAAAGCCAGTTGATATGCTACCTGTCCCATTCTGGACAGTATTTCAAAAGGCCCACAATATATGGGTGCCAACTTAACACAACTTCCTAACTTCAAAGAACTCTTTTTAGACCTTACCTTTATGAAAACATGTTCACCCACCTGGAACTCTTTCTGAATTCATTTAAGATCTGATTGACTTTTTTGGCTGTCTTGTGCAACCTTCAAATTACCTTGCACCTTCTTTACAATTAACTCCATCTCTTTTAATAGCTCAGTTCCTAGTACTGACCTGTCAACTAGATTACTCCATGAGATGGGGGTATTGCACTTTCTGCCATACAGAACTTCAAATGTGTTGTATTTTGTCGAAGCTTGGTAGTGATTGTTATAAGCAAACTCTACCAAGTGTAAGTAATCCTCCCATTTACCTGGCTATTCACTAACATACATCCTTAGCATATCTTCCAATATTTGATTCACCCTTTCAGTCTGTCCATTCGTCTGGGGGTGAAAAGATGTACTGAAATTTAAAGTAGTATTCCAGCCTTTAGATAGAGACTTCCAAAAATTGCTCGTAAACTTAGGGTCTCTGTCAGAAATTATAACTTTCGGTATCCCATGTAAACGAAATATTTGTTTCATGAATATATCAGCAATATTAGAAACCTTGCAGGTGGTGTTTACTGGTATAAAATGAGCTGGTTTACTGGTATTATCGACGACTACCATTATCGAATCATTTCGATTTTGATTTCTAGGGAGACCTATAATAAAATCAAGACTGATTATTTTCCATTTCCAACTAGGGATGGGTAATGGCTGTAGTAAACCGGCTAGATGTTGGTGTTCAGTCTTAACCTGTTGACATTTAAAGCACCTGGCAATGTATTCTACCGGTTCATTCTTCATATTTGGCAAAAAATAATGTTTCCGTAACATGGTTATATTCTTTTGATAACTAGGATGTCCTGAGTAAGGACTCTTATGTATTTCATTTAAAATCAACAACTTAATTTTAAGTACATTAGGTATATACAACCTGTTTTTATAAAGTAGAAATCCTTTTTCATTTAGACTATACCCTGTACTTAAACTTCTAGTTAAATTTTCTGCCACGTTAGCTTGTAATTTCTAATAATCTTCATCCAATTTCACTCCCTCCTCCAGCTGATATTCTAAATCTGTTTTATAAGTGTTGATTGCTGCCACAAAGTTCAGTTTTCCGTTTCTACTTAGAGCATCAACGACTTTATTTTCTTTTCCCTTAATAGGTTGGATCTCGAAATCGTACTCGCTAAGGAAAGCTAACCACCTAGCTTGCCTTGCATTTAAATTTGGTTGATCCAACAAATATTTTAAGCCCTTATTATCTGTCATCAACATAAATTTTCTTCCGATTAAGTGATGGCGTCACATCTTCAAAGCATGTATGACGACAACCAACTCTAAATCGTAAATAGTGTAGTTTTTCTCATGAATTTTAAGATTCCTAGACTCGTATGCAATTACGTGTCCTTCTTGAGTTAATACCCCGCCTAGACCATCGTTGCATGCATTAGTGCATACGACAAAGTCCTTATGAGGATCAACAATTCTTAAGATTAGTGCAATAATTAATAATGCTTTTAATTTCTTAAAACTTTCTTCACACTTTTGATTCCACTTGAATTTCTTTCTTTCATCTGTAAAGAAGTTATGGGATTTGCATTTCTTGAGAACCCCTCAATGAATCTTTGATAGTAACAGGTAATCACCATGAAAGATCGCACATCAGTCACATCCTTTGGGATCGACCATTTTTCAATTGCTTGTATCTTTTTTGGATCGACCAAGATCCCTTCTTTGGTTATTACATGTCCCAAGTATTGTATTTTATATTTTTAAAAAATCGCACTTACTAAATTTAGCATAAAGCTGATGTTCCCTTAACTCTTGTAAAACAATTTTTAAGTGCTCCTCGTGTTCCTCTTTAGACTTAGAATAAATTATAATGTCATCAATGAAAACCACTACGAATTTATTGAGATACTTATGCAATACATTATTCATTAAACACATGAAGACAGCCAGGGCATTAGTGAGCCCAAATGGCATGGCAACAAACTCATATTGACCATATCTGGTTCTAAAATTTGTCTTAAAAATGTCTTCATCTTTGATCTGGACTTGATGGTAGCTAGATTGAAAATCAATTTTTGAAAATACAATTGCGCCGTGCAGTTGATCAAACAGATCATCTATGTGGGGCAACGGGTATCTATTTTTAATGGTCATTTTATTAAGTTGACGGTAGTCAATGCATAAGCGTAGAGTACTGTCCTTCTTTTTAACGAAAATGACAGGTGCTCCCCAAGGAGACACACTTGGTCTTATATACTTTTTTATCAATAAATTCCTTTAACTATGATTTTAATTCATTTAGTTCCAATATATTCATCTGATAAGGAGCTTTTGAGCCGGGCACTGCACCAGGTACCAACTCAATAGTGAAATATAATTCCCTTTTCAAAGGCAGTCCCAGAATTGCTTTTGGAAATACATCTGAATACCCCCTCAGGATTCAAATATCTCCCACTTTTAGTTTATCTTCATTATTAATATGTTCTTCGTCTGTTACAGTTACCACAAAGGCTTTACAATCCTTCCGAATAGCTCTCTTTAATTGCAAGGCAGAGATTTGTCTGATTGTTGTTTTCCTAAGAATTCCTGTTACGGTTACTGTTTATCCTTCATTATTTACACATGTAAAAGTTTTATCGAAACAGTTCAAAACTACTCTATGCTCTTCTAACCAATCCATACTAATTAACACATCATAAGAGCCTAAAGAAATTGCATTTAGCTTCATAGAAGTTTCAAACTGATTCATCAATACAGTGCAGTCTTTTACAAAATTAATCACTTTTCTTTTTGCCCCTATAGCTAGTTGAACTAGCCATGAATTTGCAAACTTTTCTACTGATAAATTGCATTTTTCTACCAAATTAGGAGAAACATAACTCAAGCTAGCCGTCGGGTCAATTAAGATAGAAATGGGTGTTTGATTCAGCTTACCTTCTACTTCCACCATGGAATTTTGATAATCAGCCTGCCTGTTTTCCAGCACCGCGTTGATCCTGGGCATCCCCCTTGCTAAGTCACCAACAGTCATATCCTCCTACACTATATGAATGTTGTTGATAGTCTTCTTTCCGTTAGGGCAGACTGATGCATAATGAGGTCCATTAGAATCCCAACACTTTATTGGTTCTTTACGTTCATTATTCTTAACATAGTTGCTGTGATTATTAGCAAGTTCTTTATTTCTAGGGCCATTAGGGTTTGAATGTGAGTTGCATTTATTTCCTTGGAAATTCTTATTAGGAAATTTGTGTGTGTTATTATTCCCAAAATTGTAGTTAGGTGTGAAACCCTTCTTTTTATGTTCAAAATTATTAAACCTCTTGGCCTTTCAGTTTGGCATACTTTCCCTTTTTTGGTTATGCTCATAGCAAAAAATTGGCTTTCGCATAGCCTCCTCAAGGGTTTTAGGATTATCATATTCAATTCTATCTTTAATGTGAAAAGGTAAACAACTTAGAAAACACTGCACCTTAGGCTTCTCATCCACAATGTAAGGAAGGTAACGTAGTAAACTTAAAAATTTTGCTGTTTAATTCCTTCATGTTCATAGTTCCCAACTTCAGTTCATAGAATTCTTTAGCTCTCTATTCATAATACTGTTCCGACAGAAACTTTTTTTTAAATTATTTTTTAAAGGTACTCCAGTTAATGTTCTTTTCCTTAATACCTTTTACTCGCTTTAAATCCTGCCACCAGATATTTTCCTTTCCAGTTAATTTGTAAATGGTCATTCTTGCTTTTAGTTGGTTGGAGTAATTATAGATTTGGAAATACTTCTTCATTCTAGACAGTCATGCTTGGGCTTCCTCCCCTTTCTCATTTTCACCGTTGAAAGTTAGTGGTTTTATCTTCTTAAATTCTCCCGAAATTTCCTCATAAGGCTTAAATTTTCTTTTTCTAGAATGGTAATTATCCTCACTGCTATCACTAGAGTACTGACGATTCTTCCTGTGTGAGTCACCATAAATTTCAGAGGAAGAACTACTTTCAATTTTAGACTGTTTGGACTTTTTGCTTTTATGTTGGTAGGATGTATTTTTGGATCCTATCTGCTTATATTTCCCTTCACTCTGAAAATTTTCCATTAATATCTGGTTCAGCTCCTCTTGAGCTCTTGTAATTCTTTCATTCTCTTTTTTAACTGTTTCCATTTCAGCTCTTAATTCTTTAACAGTTTGTAATAATTATGAAGAATTGTTATTATTTCTTCCTCAACCGGTTCTCCTCTAGAATTACTTTTTTCATTTAATGGGGACCCTTCATTTGCATATTCCTCGAGTCTTTCCATACCTGCAGTTCTAGCTCAGAAAAAATTTCTGGTAACAACATTTCAGAAGAAAAATAATAGATCAGTTATGCATGCATTTTATTTACTGTTTGTCTATGTGAGTTGAGCCGCATTCAATCCTAGTGTTTGAACATTGCTTTGATACCATATGTAATACCCCAAATTTTCATAAAAATTAAAAAAAAATCTTGCGACAATTAATGTTTAAATCATCGATAAGTAGAGTAACTCAACTGCTAACAGTTAACATCCTAAAGGGTCTAATCTAGAAACTAAAACAAATTCCTTTATTAATTTATGTAATACTTTCTTTACTAACTGCCTTCAAAATTTAGTAAAGAAGATCGATCTAGAAAGTAAATGGTCTGAAATAGTAAGTATTGAAATCAACTATTTGTTTAAATGTGAGTGCAAGGTACTAAGGTTTGTTTCTTTCTTACTGAAGGAAATTTCTGGCTTTGCAAGGCTTACTTAGCTTATTGAAGCTAATGCAGTGAAAATGATGATTCTTGTACAGGTTTATTTACAGCTAAAACGTTTTGTTTCCAGTTTCTGGATTGAGATTAATTATCTCAACTTGCAAAAGTAAAATGCTAGCATGTTTATTTGAATTAATGTTTTGTGAAAAAATCAAGGTAATGCCAAACTTGTTTTCCTTTCCAAAATTTGAAATTGGTTATGTTATTGTAAAACGATGATGTTTGCCTATATATTTATTTATTTATTTAAAGGCTTGTGTACTTAGAAATACAAGCAAAGATGGAAACTTATGTCTCTATCCTCAACTATGAATGAACTTGTAAAATCTTTATTTAACCTATCGATGGTGTACTAGCTCCTCATCTTACATGCAACACTAAAGGATGAAAAATTCTATAAGTTAAACCTTGTAATACCTTTAATACTTTTACTAAAGTATTTACATATGAAATGGTATTAATCTTAACCAGGATGTTAATATAAATATGTAATAGTATTTGTGTAGGTATTATCATAGTTTTAAGAGTGAACAAGGCATAAGTGAAAATAATGATATAAGAAAAGTTTAATAATTATAGTTGTCACCGTAACTAACATTTGTTGGTATTGCAGGTTTAACAATGTTATTCGAGACAACGGAGAAACTCGTATCCAAAACCCAAAAGATTTAACTCTTGGTGGAATCCATGTGGCTAACGGTTCGTGGATAGGGTTTATGTGTTGGAAAACCCTACTACATAATTGATCAAACCCTAAATTTTCGCATTGTTACCCAACATTCCGCTGCTTGGTAGTGTCACCAAGCTCATGGCCTCTTGGGGATTTGATGCCATCATTTAGCTCTGTGAGTGATAGCCTTCGATGCCAATGTTTTAGCTTTATGTTTGACTTAACCTACTTATCATCCAAACTTGAATCCTTTGATTGTTAGTAGTGTGGTTACTAGATCTATAACTCACGGATTACCTTGTGGTTTCATTGTGGCTTTTACTGTTTGCTTTCCCCTTTCTCGTCGAGGTCCTTAGAAAGTGTTTCTCTTGCCCATCTGTTAGGGTATGAAGTTTTCCTTGGCTAGGGTTGCTGTGCAAAACAAATTACTGCGTGACCGATGAAAAAAAAAAATCTCCAGGTAAACTCAATTAACTCTCTTTGCAAATGCCATACAAATTCTTAACTGTAACAAGTTTTTTTTTAAGAAATAACTTGACATTTCTCAAAATTCTTGTGTAGACTTCTCCTACGGGTGGAATCTCACTACTGAGAGCTGGAAGACATAGAATACTTCAGGAGAAAGGCTCCACGCTTCTTAAACAATCGGGTAAGCCTTGGTTTCATGCCTAAGGTTCCTTCTGTGGTGATGTGTGGGGTTTGGAAAGATATCGTCTCGCAAAGAGCTCCCTTACCATAGCTGCGTTTGAACAATGCTTCGTTGGTAAAGGCCGTGTGGCCGTAGAACTATTCTGTTAGATTAATTATGTTTTTCTTAGGGTTTCGCAGTTTGTAAACTTCTTTATTTTAACTTGTAACGGGTTATCAGTAAAGTGGGTGCACCGACCCATGTAAAAAGGAGTCTTTGATAGACTTGGACATCGTGGATTTCTAAAATGTTACTGTTTCTTTTAGAGATTTTGAAGTCTTTTAAGACAAATAAAAGATCCTTTTTTTTGTTACTATTTGTATCTATTTGAAGTTTTTAAAGAATTTACTCTGTAAAAGAAAACCATAAGTTCGATTTTGGTTTTAATATTGTATTTGTTTTATTAACAAGTAAAGTTTCTTTTTAGGTTTCTTAATTATAAAGGATTATGTTTAAGAAAATATCAGAAGAGAAATTCCTCTTGGTTGTAGGGGTCAACCTCATGACTTGAACTAGATTATTATTATAATAAATTAGTTTTAGTATTTGAGCTTAAATATTGTTACTTTGTTTTTTTTTAAATATAGTAAACAGATTGTTCACTATTTATACGTACAATCTTATATAATTTTAGTACAATTATATATATAAACAGTAAAGTTTTGGATGTGACTATGAATACTATAACCTTGAGGGAAAAAGGAAAATAATTTACTTGACTATACAGGTTACTTGTTTAGGGTTTTGACCCAGAAAATATGGTAATTATATTTTAAATCATACTCTGCATTATTAGTTGTTTTTAATATTAATTAATATAATACTTACTCTTTTTTTTTAACAGAAACTAAGAAAGGTTTATATAAAATAGGTTGTGCACAACTATTCATTACAAAGTAAAAGCAAGAATAGAGAGTTCTTGCAGTTCAAAAATGCAGAAAACAAAACTGGTCCATGGGGATGACCAAAGAACTCCATAGAGAGTATTTACAAAACATCTAGTGCCTGGGGTAGTGTATACCCTTATAAACTGCCTGCAAGTGAAAGACAATAAAACATAAAAACTTAAAAAACCATTTAAGGATTGCCTGGAGGCTTCAAAGGCTGAACAACCGATTCCTCCTCCATGGGGTGCGCTGCAGCTGCTCGAGTTTCGAGGGCCTTGCTACATTGATTCATGCTAATCAAGCGCTGTAGGTCTTCTTGAATTTTATCCACCTTGCCCATCATTTCCCTGAGGTTACTCTCATTGTCATCAATCCTTGCATCATGATTACTGATTTGTAGAGATGTGAAGTCGACCACTTCCCCCATGCTCTTGACCTCCTGTGCTATTTCCTTGTTGTCCATTATGCCTATGGCCATCATTTCGAAGAGGCGCCTGAGGTTTTTCTTCAAATCAACTATCCCAACGTTCTCTTTAGCCTAAGACATTCTGCCTTGACCGAGTGATATTTCAATACAGGAAAAATTGCTATGGAGAGCACGAACAGTACCTGCAACCACGTAGGCATGTTTCTCGACAAAGAGATCACTGAGAATCGGCTTGAGAGTATTGAGCTCCTGTAGGAGGGAGTCTCGGTTAGACTTACTTCGACAAGATAATGTGCCAACTGCACCTTCTTTCCACCCTGAGTAGTGACAGCCCAATATCGAATTGCTTTCAGCAATGGAGGACTGTGCATTGATCAAGAGGTTGGGGCCGGAGTCAATACTCAAAAACCACAGAGAAGTTCCAGAAAGGGTGCTATAAGAATAGGTGGAGAAGGCCGTGAGAGCCAATCTTTCCTTCACGAAAGCCCTGGTGAGAGGGAGCACTTCCCACGGGATTTCCTACAACTAGCCTTCGTCGACACCTGCAATGACATCCAAAAGGATGTGTTACAGAAATATCACATATCGGACAGAGCCAAGACTAGGAGTGAAATGAGGATGGGAGCAGCTTCGAGGGGAAGACATAGTGAAGGGAGCGAAAAGACCTGGAGCATGCGAGAGGAGGAGGCATTTAACCTTGGGATGGTGAGCAATAAATCCTGCAGAGATTGAGGGAAGGTGAATGTTGTGATGAGTCCACGTGACAGGAGGATGGAGAGAGACGAGACAACACTTAAAGTCTGGAGACCCTTCGGGAAGGTGCGCATGATGGATGCCAGCGGGGAATGGAGGGCACGAGGTGGTGACGTGATGAGGGATGGAGGGATAAGGGGAAAGAAGGGTCGAGTGATTGAGGTTGGAGAGGTAAGGTGTAAAGAGGATGAGAGCGCCGATGAGGCCTTTAGGGAGAGCATTAGGCCCTTCAAGATTTTCCATGGGTGAAAACAAATTGCCGAGTGGGTAGAAACATGATTCCCGAAAAATCATTAGGGAATATATTTGAGGTGAGGAGCTTGACCATTCAGACTAATTTGGCCTTGGGGGAGGGAGGCCCCCATGTTTGCCAAGGCATCCGCTGTTGAATTGTTTGTGCGAAGAATGTGGAAAAGTTCATAGGACTTAGACATGAGAGGAATAATTTTGTCGTGCAGGCGACGACATTTTATGGAGCCAGTGGTGTATCCATTGATCATCTTGAATATGACATGTCGAGAATCTACGAAAATCACAATCTTGGAGAGGTCTTTGTAGGCTAATGATTGCAATCCCTGTAGGAGCACCAACCACTCGGCCTCGTTGTTGGTCCTATGACCAAGACCCCAAGCGAAGGTTTGCTCAACATGTCCTCTGGGATCCAAAAGGATCCCCCCCACACCTGCCACCCCAATTAATATAACACTTACTAGTTATACAATATTACTGCAATTCACTAATATATATTATTAATAAAACCTAATTTATTACCACAATTTCTTTTTACTTTTAAAAGTCCAATGTTGCTTCAATTATATTATTTTCCTATTTTGTATTGATTAAAATTTATATGTATCGATATATTAGGTTGAAGCTTAGAATTAGTTATTTTAGTGTGTTAAAAGAACACAGTTACCAAACTGTGTATTGATTTTTAATAAACATAATTTTGTGGTAGTTTATGTTTATGTTTTAAACAAATGTATTTTAACTAAGGAAACTTCTGAAATAGAGGAATCTTTCTTCTAAATAACTCTATAAATATTGAAATTAAATAATCATATTCCTGCACATTTTATTTGATTTGATCATCAAACTTAATTTCACCTACTGTACTAGAGTACTACCTTCTTGAAGGTGTGGAAAAATACAGTTAGGTAATTCATTCATCAGTAAATTTAAACTAACCCTAAATCATTTATTCTAAAACATGTTTTACCATAATTTATCTATCTTTGAACAATAAAATATTTCACTAACTAATTTTTAATAAACAAATGAAGCAGTCATATAAATATATTAACTCCTAAATTCATACATTCCAGTTCCTATGCTTGCATAGAGAAAATTGAAACATTTAGAACATGGTAATTTAGCCAAGGAGACAACAACCTAAGGATCATGTTCCTCCCAACCAATTCCTGAAAACAGCTAAGCTGCAAATCTTAGGACCCCCAAGCCTGTGTACTGGCCCACCTGGTTTAAAGCACTAGGTGAGAGAATAGGTTTAGAACCCGTGCAACTCCACGGAGTAATTAAAAGCAATACTTCTGCCTGTAGCAGTAAGAACTCAAGCCAAAACAGCTGCATTGGTTTAGTAAGTCGACACTTTCCCACTCAAAAACTTCTGCCTATCCCCTCCATCGAATCTCTTGTGCACAAAATTTCACTCAGAAATTTCACAAGTAAAAATTGAACAGGCTTAGCTGAATTTGATGGGTAGTTTTATTAGCATGCCTAGGTCTTTTGGGTCACTTTTTCACTTAATGAGCCACCTGCTCTTGTTCCACTTTCTTGGGGAACATGACCACAAAAATAGGGAAGTTGCCTCCTACAACAGCTAGAAGTAGTTTTAGGATGCTGCTAAGTGTCAATCTACTCTCAACCCAGCCTATTCCACCAAGTGGCCAGTAAACACTCATTTAACAGCCTCCTTAAACTGTTGTCTCATATTTTATTTATTAATTAGTAAAATATCCAACTATTAAATACAATTATCCTTGACCCCACTTGGTCAATAATTACAAACTTTATAATAAAATTAAAGCATAATGTCTTCCCAAACATAAAATGTTTTTACAAATATGGGGTATGTGACAACCTCAACCTGCTACTGGAAAGGGTCTCATACAATTGAGACTCCCCATTTATCCTCTCTTGAAAGGGTGAGATTCAGGACTCTGACCATTCTGAGATTCTACCCTATTGTCTCTTCTATTGAGGTTCTATTGGATTTTAAACATTTAGGATACTTACCTACAGATTTGAGAGGTTGTGTTGAATACTAGCGAATATCCATGACTGGTTAGAGACCATTGAGTTTAGGTTCCATTTTGAGGCATCCCAAAGGGTTATGATACCCCATGAAGGTCTTCTTGAGCTTACTGAAACTCCTGTGCTTGTTTTCCAATTTTTATTTCCAGCATCAAGGTTTTCCTTTTCCTTGAGCTTTGTCTCCTGGATTAGGAGGATTTTTGGTTTTTATATCTTGAAGCTTTTCATTGCTTCTTGTTTTGAATGAATTCCCATCCCCCTACAATTCCAAGAGACTATATTAAATATCTAATTATTGTCTCTAGTACATGTGGACATTTTTCCCACAGAAAATTGTTGTTATTGCAACACTTGTTTGTTGCTATAGCCACGAACATGACCCCTTCTTTTCATGGGAAAATTTTTGTCGCTATAGCAACACTTTCCATACTTCGTCGCGATTGCGACGAAATTTGGTCGCTATAGCGACGAACCATCACAGGTCGTCTCTATAGCGACGATAATACCAAAAAAGGGACGACCAAAACACCAAAACCTACTGACGAACGTTCGTCGCAATACCGACGGAACCATGTCGCAATAGTGACAACGCTGAAAATTATGTGAATGATGGTTCGTCGCTATAGCGACGATGCATAAAAAATTAAAAAAAAATCTTCGTCGCTATAGCGACGGTGCATAAATAAAAAAATAAAAAAAATCATCGCTATAGCGATGATTATCCTTTTTTTTTTAAATTACCATTTCTCCTCCCAATTCAAGATTGTGCCTGTTTGCCGCATCGGGGAGATAATTAGTGAGTGAATCCCATAAGAGGACATGGTATACAAGGAGAGATGGAGCATTTATGGAGCGGAAAAAAAAACACTCTACCAGCAAGCATGCAAGTAACCCACACACACCTATGATTTGGGTCCTTGCACAGATGACCACAAAGCCCACCCATCCAAGGAGCCATCCCAAGCACAATACCTCCATAACCTTGCTCATAATTAGTGCTCCAAAACAGTCCTTGCAAACAAAAGGACATCCTCATATGAAGGTAAAAGCCAACCATCTTGACCTCCTTATATCAACATAGTAATATAGTTTGCATCACAACAAGATCGTTAACTAGCATCTTATTGGAGGGGAGAGTCATCCCCTTCACATTCCAATATCTAAAGGAGATCTTAACCCAGAAATTGTGAAGATATGATTTGACTCATTTTTTGTAAGTCAACTTGAAGAGATCTTCCCAAAGGCGAGTAAAATATATGTATTCCTTCTACGAGACATATTCTTCTGTGTGTACACAAAGGTGACTTTAATTATTATTGCTCCTTCCTTCTAAAAATTAGGAATCTCTAAATTATTTGTTCAGAAGCGTATTGCTAAAGCCTTCATTCTTGGATTTGAAGAAAGATTGCTCCATAACTAATTAAAGGAGTTGAACCTACTCCTCTGCCGAGATGGATGCTAATTATGATACTTGGGTCCACCTTCCATAAATGGACTCATGCTTGCTCACTATGGGAAGAGAAGAATAAAACGAAAGATTGTTACTCTTTGTATAGAGTCGGATCCGCAATTGATTAATAAACTATGCCTTCTTAGAAAGGGTTCCTGCTTTTTTTTTGTGACAACTTAACAGAAAGGAAACTTATAATTGGAGGGATACTTACATGAAACGAATGACTCTTCCTCCTTTCAACGGTCATCTATTTTGTTTTACAAAGGAGAGACTGATCCATGCTCTAGCTCTCTGATCAACTGATGTCTTATGCTATTGAGAGAGGGAAGTGCCGACTTGATGGTTCTTTCCTAGTTTAGCTATTAGGGCTTCTCAACATTAAAGGACTGACTACTACTGTTTTTTCATACAACTCCTATATCTTCGGTTCTATGTTTTTGATACCTAGAAGATATAACTCGAACGAAGACAAACTGATATTGCAAGAAACTATGAAAAAAGACTAGTTAATTTATTTTCATTAAAAAGTGGCTAACTTATATTTACTAAATGACTATCTCAAAGGTGCTCATCCTCAGAGGAATGAAGGGATTTATAGTTATATGGACTAATTACATCCACCAAACTTACTTAAGGGGAACTAAAGTTTATTGCTCTCCATTATAAAGCGGGAAGTGATAACCCATGGAAAGATTTCCAATAAAAGGAGCTAATTCCAAAACTGAGGATGTAGTTTTTTTAGACTTATCCTTATTCATTTGGTTCAACGACAACCATACTAGCTCTCACTATTACTATTGAAAAGGATTGAAAGGGTGGTCTTAGACCTGGTATTTCTAGACACACTGGCTGATTTGGAGATAAATTATGATTGAAGTGAACAAAAAATAAGTGAAATACTAGGGTGAAAACAACAGAAAATAGCCGCTAAGAGTAAGAAACTTACCGGTGAATAGCTTGGACATCAATGATTGGTGAGTTTAACAAAAAAAATCCACAGTACAAAATTGAGTCGCAGTAGAAATTGCAAGTGAAAATGGTAAAAAATTCATAAATTCAAATGAATTAAATAAGTCACAACTGAACGAGAGAAAAGATCTGGGCCGTAGATCTCTAAAAAATGGATGATTGAGATTGAAGCGACAAACTAAAATGCGGAGATGAAAAACAACCAAAACTTTAGATCTTTTGATTTCCACAATACACTTTTGTGGGTTGTGCAATGCAGGATGATATTAGAGATTAGGAAAAAAGTTTTAAAGTTCCGCAATCCGTAAAACATTTGCAGATTGCGGGTTGCAGGTAGGCGATGTTGCGAAAGGTATAATTTTATTGAGTTTTCACTTTCCGCAATCCACATTGCGAGTTGTGTCTTGCGAAACTGAAAAAGAAAAAAAATGCAAAAAACAACTTTTCCACTTTCCGCAATCCGCATTACGGAATGCGGAAGGCGGAGCTGAAAACATAAAACCTTATTTTGAAAAGATTGACAAACATTTGTTAAACCAATAAATTCCAACATTCCACAATCTGCATTGCGGCTTGCTGGTTGTGGGAAATATATTTCCACCCCCCCTAAAAAAAAAAGACTTGCGCAATCCTATTTCCGGCTGCAAAATGCGAGTTGCAGAAACACAAACGTATATAAAATAAAAAAGAATACTTCCGCAATCCGCAAAACCAAAAAAACAAGTTACAGAAACACTCAATTACAAAAAATTCAGTTGCAAAAAAACACTATATTTTTACCCTCTCGACATTCCTTTACACCTCTCTGTACTTACTTTCCATACATGCACTCATATATTCCCTACTAGCTACCAATATTGGCATTATGCTTTGACAATGAAGTACTAAAAATCGACCTTCATTACGCTAACATATCTTTATATTGAAATTTTAGTGTGAAATCGATACTTTTCTTCTTGTAAATCTAAATCAATATAAAATTTGTTAATTTATAAAAACACTAACTTAAATTAAAAAATAATAAATTTGGACACACCCACTTTGATTCCTAACAAATCCTTGCTTGGTTGTTTTTCGGGGTTCCTTAAAATTTGAGCTTTGAGGAATCACCCTCATAGGCAATGACACCCCTCATATAACGTGGGGCTAATCTTATTTAAAATTTCAATTATAATGATGGAAGTTTGTGTGAGTTGCAAGGACTCTTTATTGTTTTTAAATCAAATGGATAAACTTTTAATTTTATTTTGTCAAGATAATTTTTTATTATATAATAGTTTTGGGTTATTTTAGGTTACCTTTTTAATATAATTTTGATAAGTGAGATTTTATTTAAGTTTTGGATAATAATTTTTTTTATTTTAACTATAAATTTTTAAATTTATATATTTTTATGATATATAAATTTATAATTTTTTTTATAATATAAACATTATATATTTCTGATAACCATAATTTAAAATGTATTTCAATATCTCTTCTCTAATCCAAATTTTTAAACCTTGTTTAGGCGCATGTTCACTCATGTTTCTTTTAATAATTTCGATTTGAAAATCAAAATTTAAATTAATGAATATCCTTTTGAATGCTCTATCCTCTTTTCGGAGTCCCATCAACAAAATTTGGTCTTTCTACTAAATCAAATTGAATGAATGCTGCGACCCATCTTTCTTTTTGCGTGGATCTATGTCGATGGACAATATGATTTAATTCTCTTTCAAATACACGAAACGATTATACTTGACCTTTATTTTGTTAAGTAATTGACACGTACCTCGACACCCGCAACTTGTGTCGTACGCAACAGGTCGGTGGTTATGGGAGCGCAATGTCACCTTTTCCTCCCTGCCTTTATCCTCTATTTGAACCAAACCTCGTGTAACGGAATGCTGATATTCCATTCCTTCCTGCTGTAGAATTGGGTTGGTGAGTGAAGAAAAAGAAGAATCTTGATAATGGAGAACCCAAATCCCACCAGCAAGCCATGGAAGGTGGAATACGCCAAGTCTTCTCGTTCATCCTGCAAGACTTGCAAGGAGCCTATCGGCAAAGGCAGTCTTAGAATCGCCAAGATGGTCGCCGCCAGGCAGTTCGAGGGAGTCATGCCTGTAAGCTTCTCTTATCCTAACAATCAGATGATCTGCATTCATATATACAAGGGATTTCAATGAAATAACTGCAGGAGCATGGGATAAGTAGGGTGCTTTTCTATTGATTTTTCAACAATCTGGGAATGAAGTAATTACATTCCTGCAACACTGAATCCATTTTCAGATTGTTTTTATATATATAAGTGTATTTTAGTATGGCGTTCTAGAGAGTAGGAAGTTCTGTAACAGCTACCTCACCTACAGGAAGGTAGGTGAAATATTGAACTAGAAGATGAGTTTAGGCTATAAATTTCTATTGCAGACATCACTCCACAAAGGACTAGCGTAAAAATATTTGAAATGCCCATGACAAAGAGATGCCCCTTGTGAGGAGAAGGTCATTGTTTGTCCAAAATTGAGTAGTCCTTTCTACTTGATAAAGTTGATTGAAATCTTGGTTTCGCTATATGTTTGTGAATCTCTATTACTCGCCCCACTTCGTCTCATCTGTTTTGGTTGCATTTCCACAAGGATAGTTTTAACCTAGCCACGTGGAGAATCCACTCTCATAGAAGATCGATTTAGTAGGATACTTTGTTGGAGACTTGGATGCCCACAGGTTTTGCTTCTATACACTCTCATTTATGGTTGGATTTCATTTGGGCATGTTTCAACTTTCTATTGCTTGTATTTTTTTTCTTCTTTTAACCATGGGATAATTAATGGATCTTTTCCATGAAGAATCTTAGAATTGAAATTGTTATTTATTCCCCGTGTGTCAAGTCCACAAATTCACAACTTTTCAAGCTATTGACATGATGCATTGAACTCATTGACTTGATAGGCCGACTAGGCAACTTCACAACTCTACTTAGTCAACAACTTTTAAATGACAACTCAAAAATTTGACTCAACGATTCAACTCGATGAGTTGACTTGAGAGCTTGTCTCATTTAGCCAACTCAAAATCGACCCCATAAATTAGACTTGTAAGCTAACTGGTCTTGGAAATTTGACTTTTTAACTCAACAACTCCAAAGAGACGAACTTTCTTGATGAAGAGAGAGACTTTGACTAGTGGGATGCTGAACTTGTCTAGACACATTGACTTGAGTCAAAATATTGAACACTCAAGTCACATTGACTTGACAACTTATTGTCAAAAACTTGACTCACTTGGAAATTTGAGTTAATAACTCAACAACTCAAAAGAGATGAACTTTCTTGATGAAGAGAGAGACTTTAACTAGTGGGAGGATGAACTTGACTAGACACATTTATTGGAGTCAAAATATTGAACACTCAAGTCACATTGATCTAACAACTCTATGATCATTGACTCGACAACTCATTGTCAAAACCTTGACTCAAAGTTCCCTTCACAACTTGTCTCATTAGGCCAATTTAACAAGTCGACTTGATAGATTGACTTCTAATCCAACTTGTCTTAGAAATTCAACTGAAGAACTCAATGTTATAAATTTTCTTGATGTAGAGAGAGAGAGAGAGACTTTGACTAGTGAGATGCTAAATGTGACTTGATAAATCGACTCAATACATAGACTTGATAAATTGACTCAACACTTTGAACATATTGACTCAATAAGTTGACTTGACAACTTGACAACATTGCTTAGTCAAACAGTTTTTGACTTGAAAATATGAAATATTGACTAAACAATTCAACTTCATAAGTCGGTAAGCCAACCTCTCGTTAGAATTTGACTCAATAACTCTACAACATAATGTGATGAACTTTCTTGATGAAGAGAGAGACCTTGGACAAGTGGGATGTTGAATGTGCTTTGACACATTGACATGATAAGTTGACTTGACAATTCTCAATGTTGATTTATGAGCAGCATCGAGAGCCATTCTCTGGGAGAATGGAAGACCTAGTCGGGGACCAAGGTGTTGATCAACATTCAGTTCAGGACTGAACTTCAGCCTGGGGCTGAGAACCATTCTCTGGGAGAATGGAGTAGCTGGTCAGAGACCAGGAGGTTGATCAACATATTCCAATGGAGTACCTGGTCAGAGACCGGGAGGTTGATCAACATATTCTAGTCTGGGGCTGAAGCTCAGCGTGGGACTAAGGAACCTGGTCAGGGACCAGGAAGCCCTAGATTGGATCTAGGCAAGTGAGGTTCTTCTTCCCATGCTTAATGGGCTACGTGACCTTCTCAAGGCCTTGGACACCCTTTGTTAAAGTACCTAGCACATAACCTTGGTGCCAGGAAGGAGAACGAGGTGAACAATAAAAAATCTTCCTTATCTATGATGATGCATATTGAATTGGCACGTGTGGATCATGAAGACCAAGAATGTTTGAAATGACTAATTGTGGTCATGAAACCACCTAAAGGACAAAGAAACTCATTGAGGGTCCAAGTACCCACAATGTTGTTCCAAGTACTCTACTAGCAAGGACCAAGTACCCACTATAGAGTTAAAAGATTAAGAAGTCAAAGGACCTAAAAATGTCAAAAGACCAAAAAGAGTAAAAGCCTCTTTAGGGCGGGCTTCTTAACTTATGGACCTATCTTTTCATGATGGACTACAAAAAAAGAAGCATCTTCATTTGTTCAACACCAAGACATTTTTCTCTCTGATCAAGAAGACAAAGGTTTTGGGTTATCTGCTGATTATTTTCTCTCTCTTATACGTGTGGACTGGTCCATGATCTTGAAGGCATCTGTTAGGCTTGATCTACACCATTGCAGAAGGCATCAACCCTTTAGGGATTTTCCAGGTGGATTACAGCCCTGCTAGGGTCTCTTTTCTGCTACCCGAACCCTCACAAGGGCTGCTACAGGACACCCGAGCCCTGCTAGGGCTGCTACAGCTCACCCGAGCCCTGTTTAGGCCTGTTCCAAGGTTCGACAGTCCTGTTAGGGAACCTACAGCTCAAGTTAGCCCTTACTAGGGCTTACATCAGCAGACCGAGGCATTCAAAGGCACATTTCAGGCAAGCCGAGATCAGAGTAATTTTTAGGGGCGAAATTTCGCCAATTGGCTATTTTCTGGGTTTTTTTCAAAAAATAAATTTGCTATTTGGTCATTTTTAGTGTCTAATATTGCCTATATTTACATAAAATATTTTTTTTTATCATAATAATTGCCAAAATTTACACATTTCAGTGTTAATTTTATGTTTCATATTTAATATTAGCCTACCTATCTATAAACATGTTTTTTTCAATCCAAAACACTCGCCTAGAATACTATACTTAAGTATAATATTAGAATCCTTAAAAACTACCCTGGCCGAGATTGTCTCAGGCAGTTAGCAGGCTAATACTCAGTCAACCAGTCATCATCAGTCAACAGCAGCTCAGTTGAAGTATTTGGGGTTGTTTGATCAGTTAAATTGGTGGCAGCAATATTGTACAGGACAATCATTCTTCATTTTCTTGGTATGTGTCCTAGGGGCAGTTTAATGAATATGTAAAGGTTTGCAAAATTTTTATCTGCTCTTGTACAAATTCAGTCATCTCATAATAAGGAAGATTTTTCATTGCTGGGTTTTTTTTCCTTAAAATTTTTCTCCAGGATAAAACTTGTGTACCTGTGCATGCTTGTTTTCTACTGTTCACTATTTTTTCTACTGCTGCTGTCTATCTCAGAGGTTTAACTACTGCTGGTATAATTGTTATACTGCGGATATTTTTTATAACTCTGCTAGAATTGAAATAAAAGACTGTCACTGCTATCAAGTTAAATCCATGTAAAAAATATAGCACTCAATGATTCAACAACTAGATAACTTGACTAAATAACTTCTTACTTATATAGCTTGAAACCTTGACTTAACTATTCAACTTGATAAGTTGATTTCATAACTTGTCTCAATAAGACAACTTGATATGGCGACTATAACTTGATTTGAAAGCCAACTCGTCTTAATAACTCAACAAATCAACACATTGACTTGATAAATTGACATGACAACTCTCAACAGATTCGACAGCTTGACACACTGACTTGACAACACTTAATAGATTCGACAACTTGATAACTTGACCAAGCAACTTTTGACTTGATAACTTGAAACCTTGACTCAACTATTCAACTCGATAAGTTTACTTCATAATTTGTCTCAATAAGCCAACTTGATTAGGCGACTATAACTTGCCTTGTAAGCCAACTGATCTTGGCAAGTTGTCTCAATAACTCAACACATTCACTTGATAAGTTGACTTGACAACTCTCAATAGATTCGAAAACTTGATACATTGACTTGACAACTCAATAGATTCGACAACTTGATGACTTGACTAAACTACTTTTGATTGGACAAATTGAAACCTTGACCCAATAATTCAATTCGATAAGATTGCTTGACAACTTGTTTAGTAAGCCAACTAAGTAAGTTGACTATGTAACTCGGCTTGTGAGCCAACTTGTTCATCTTGTCAAGTTGACTCAATAAGTTAAAAACTCAATGTGATGAACCTTCTCAACGAAGAGGGAGACTTTGACATGCAGGGAGCTGAATGTTAGTGACCACTTATAGGTGACTTATTGACTCTCTAACTTGACTGTGAGTCAACTTGTTTACTTTGGGAATTCAACTCAATAACTCAACGACTCAATGTGATGAAATTTCTTGGTGAAGAGAAAGAATTTGACTAGTGGGAAGTTGAGTGGTTGTGAAAAGTTGTTATTATGTTGACATGCTTATCAATACATGCACCTTCTACGTTAGTCTCGAATAAGCAAGTGAAATGCTCAACTATTCAACTCGATAAGTTTACTTCATAATTTGTCTCAATAAGCCAACTTGATTAGGCGACTATAACTTGCCTTGTAAGCCAACTGATCTTGGCAAGTTGTCTCAATAACTCAACACATTCACTTGATAAGTTGACTTGACAACTCTCAATAGATTCGAAAACTTGATACATTGACTTGACAACTCAATAGATTCGACAACTTGATGACTTGACTAAACTACTTTTGATTGGTCAAATTGAAACCTTGACCCAATAATTCAATTCGATAAGATTGCTTGACAACTTGTTTAGTAAGCCAACTAAGTAAGTTGACTATGTAACTCGGCTTGTGAGCCAACTTGATCTTGTCAAGTTGACTCAATAAGTTAAAAACTCAATGTGATGAACCTTCTCAACGAAGAGGGAGACTTTGACATGCAGGGAGCTGAATGTTAGTGACCACTTATAGGTGACTCATTGACTCTCTAACTTGACTGTGAGTCAACTTGTTTACTTTGGGAATTCAACTCAATGACTCAACAACTCAATGTGATGAAATTTCTTGGTGAAGAGAAAGAATTTGACTAGTGGGAAGTTGAGTGGTTGTGAAAAGTTGTTATTATGTTGACATGCTTATCAATACATGCACCTTCTACGTTAGTCTCGAATAAGCAAGTGAAATGCTCCTTGTTTTATCATTGAATCCATTGTTGAAGAGATTTGATCCTAGATGGGTAAGGAGAAACTCCACCTACTTTCTTGTTGAACCATTAGCTCAAACACACACATTTTCCCTTAAAAGATGGTGACTTCATCATTTTTAGCATTGGAGGGTTTGGACAATAGTTTTTGTTTTTTTATTTTTTATTAGTTTTGGGCATTTTTCTTTATTTTTTGCTTGAGCTACAATCTTGTTGTAGCTTTCATTTGAGGACAATGAATTATATATTCTTGGTAATGGTTTATTGAAGGTTGACAATAATTTGTTTTTTTGTTTGATTTCTTGTCCTCATTTCTAATGGATATGCTAGAGTTATGATGATTACATAGGGTATGGTTTTGGCGATGTGTGGCAATTATTTATTATTGCATGCATGGCCAATTTTCATCTTCAGAAGGAATAGTGAAATATCTACTAGTGTGATAGCGATATTATGGAGATGCTTAGATCGTTATGTGGGACATTAGTTACATTGCACCTAGATGATAGAAATGGTGCACCTATATATATTTGTTGTTATCTTCAATAGGATTGGCCAGATGTTTGCTTAGACTTTTTTGTTCATGTTTGTTTCATTTCAAGGAATGTGAAATGTAACTAGGAAGGGATGTTGCCTATGGACATTCTATTGCTTACACTTGGGGTAAGAAACTTTAAGATACTAGGTTATTGTTGTGCCTAATGTTATAGGGTGAAGGAGTGGACTTACATGAGGCATTGACAAGGTCATCGTCTCCTATAACCATACTGTCTTGACCATTGGAAAAGGGATATTCATCAGAGATTTTGTTGGGTGTGTAGCATTTCCTTACGGGCTAGATTGTCCATCGTGCATACAACATTAGACCTGACCATCAATTTCCCTTAGTGTTTGAGTAGGTTTACATTCATGCTAGCCTTATAATCTATAATAGCATGCCCATTGAAAAATTTGACACTTCACTCTCCCATTATCAACCAACTTGATCAAATCATTGCTTGGAGCTAAGATACAGTTTGATATTCTATAAAGGATATTTATAAATATTTAGGTAGTGTTCAAACTATTATTATTTCCAAAATAATTGTTGTTACCCATCATGTTGTATGAGGACTTTTTTTCATCATGATTTAGTCACAATTGGATGTCATCTTCTGATGTCCTAGATGATCTATTATGCAGTTGTAGATGGGTCCATTTATGCAGACATGATCTATTCCTTGCATTACCCTCATGACTTGTTCATACTATTTGTTGAGAGGGTGATGTTCAGAGGATGGAGGTTAGAGTAGATTTACAGGTTCATGTCCCATTGTTACATTGCATCTCTACCTAGTGCACCTTTAGATGTGCCCCAGGGGGAGAGAGCCAATTTTCTCGACCAGGAGGAGTGATATTGAGCAATGGTGGTCATGGTTGGGCCCTTTGGTCCTTCCTTTAGGATTACTATGGCTTAATGATACTGCTGACTACCCTTTGTTGGGGTTTTTAACCCCGGGGTTGATGTCCAAGGCTCCTAGGGGTTGATCACTGGGTCACATGACCCCATACCTTGTTTTCTTGCTCTGGTGGCCTTTTCTTCAACTGCGAGACATTCGTCTCCCTTCACCACCACTTAGGACACCTTCCTGGCCCTTCTGCACATTGGCTCCTTTTCTCCCTTTGTCTCTTTCCTTAGAGGAAGCTATCTTCCACGCCAAGCCTTCTTGTTGCTTGGAGGAGGTTGTTGAGGGATTTTACAACATTCTCGGGGTTAGATGGGGTATAACGCCCTCCCTCCAGCTCACTCCAGCCTTTTGTTTGGAGTTGTTCGCTCATTTTAGCAGTTTTTGGCACCTAGGAAAAAAATACCCAGCTATCCTGCCTTGAGCCTAGATTAGGCTATTTTTTTTATAATTTCAAATTGACATTTTAAAGGAATGTTGACCTGGATAATTTTGTAAAAGTGAGTGTGAGATCATATAAATAGATCTCCTCACCTCATTTTTAAAACAAAATTTATGGTATAAAACATTATGCACTTATTTCACCCTACCTAGGGCTCTTTGGAGTGATGTGCCCCTCTTGAGGAAGGCACTTTTCTGGGTTTTATGGTGAATTCTTGAAGTATCTTGGTTTTTGCTCTTTTTCTGAAGGTGATGTTGAGATTGGTTGGTACAACCTGCACGAGGAGGTATCTGAGGTTTTTTTTCAATACTTCTCTCTGTTAAATGTTGATGTATGATGCATGTTCGTGACTTAATGGTAGCAAGTATAACTGCATTTCGTTTTGGCTTGGTCATCTTCAATCCTTTAGTCACCTTGGTTTATGGAAGCACGTCCCTTTTAGGATTCTTCTAGGGCTAAAGTCTAGGTCTTCAAGTTCATCATCTAACCTAGGTTTTCCTTCTCATTAGGCAAGCTATTCTCCCTAAACGTCCTAGGGTTAGGGTAAGGTTTTGCATTTGTCTTTTTCCAAAACCTTCACCCTTCTCCAATACCTAGTCTAGGGTTAGTTCTAGGTTAGTGTTAGGGTTAGTCCTAGGGCTAATTTAGGTCAGATTTAGGTTAGCTTAGGCCTAGGTTAGGGTTAGTTCTAGGTTTCCCTTACCTTCCTAAACCTTCGTTGCTCTCCTTTTTTCTTCCCTAAACCCTCGCATTCATCTTCTTTTCCTCTTTTCTTCCCTTACGCCCCTCCCTTCTCATCCTTTTTTCCCTCAAGCCTGCTTCTACTCATTGCTGCTACCCTCGTCCCCCCCTACTAGGCCTCTCCCTACTTCCAAAACCCTTCCTCTACCCTCACATACCTCAAACAGTCCTCCCTTAAGGATTTTTCCCTCTTCCTCCATCTCCCTTTCCCTCTAGGCTACCTCCAAAACTTGCCATCAACCCTCGGGTCCGCTCTTTAAGGCAGCCCTAAGGCTATTCCTTTACCCTCGGTTTTGTTATTCTACTCCTGGCCTGCCCTTATAATCCCCTTTTTACCTTGGCCTACCCTCTCTTGCCCTCGGTTTGTCCTCTAGAAGACTTGTCTATTCCTTTACTAGCCCCAGGGGCTGCCCTTACAGTGGCAACCCTCCATATTCAAGGTCTGCAGCTCCCTTCCCTTTTTAACCCTACACACTAGGATACAACTGCTTGTCAAAGGGTTAATTAGACTAAAATGATGGGCTGTTACTAATACTTTTAACACATAGTTATCAGTCTGTATGTACACCCTTGCTTGAATTTTGAAATACAATTATACTGCAGCTAATACTTCATTTCAGATCTGATTTACTTTCTTGGTTATGCACTATGCTTACTCAAAGTTTGGAATGGTCGCTTGAACAAATGATGTATGATTACTAAAGCCTTAATGACTGATACATCATATTATTCATGTCATACTGTTGTACTTTGGATAACATATACTGATGTATCTATGCACTTGCTGCTGTTATGATTGGTGTTGCACAAGAGACTTGCATATCAAATTTAGTTGGATGACACTTTACACTAATTATACTTCACACTTGTTATATTGTATATGTATTATCTAGAACTGGAGTAGTTTGTTTGCTTTGATCCTCATTAATGCACTATTGAAGGGGATGTGCTAACCGCACCTATTTGGTTCATATTCATGCTCATAGTATATCTTCTCCACCTTTTGATTTGACTCCAACAAGGCACTGGTCACTAACATCCTCTATAGAAGGCATATTTCAGTGTTTTAGTGTTCTTGCAGAGTTACAAAGGGCTCTCTCCTAGGAGGTTTCGACTTCCATAGAAGTTAGGAGATGTGACTAAGGTGACAGTGGTCACTTTCTCCACATATGCTTACCGGTGGATTGGACTGTTATTTCATCTGATAACGCTCCACAACCAAACATGATTATGTTTTCTAATGGATTTAGAGCACTAGAGTTACTTTGATATCACTTAGTATTATGGTGACATGTTAAATATGGGACCTTGTTCGTATGTCAAGGATGGATTGATTACATAGAAAATTATTCTTTTGGAATATTTGTATCGTTTGGCATGAGGATGGCACACCTATACAATTTCTTACACATATGTTACCATTGATCATTTTGCATGATTCCAATATGATTATGATGACCACCTTGTGGAGGGCATTTGTCCTTGATTGATCATTGTAGAGGAGACATTATTATTATTTCTCTTACTCTTGAGTTCTAGTCACTACATTCACTGGGTTGTTGCATAGTGGGTTCATGCCTTAGTCCTAGTTGCTTGTGTCCTCATGGTGGAATGTGTTCCTAGAAGTGCACCTTTACCATACTTATATTTCATCATTTTTCCAAGTTACCATCCATTATTTCATCATATTTCACTTTCTCCCCAGATGTAACACACATTACACCCATAATTCATCATGTTCCTTTTCCTAGAGGGCGGGTGGATCATTTCACCCATATCCATATAGTCTCCCCTTTATAATTAACCTTTATTTGCTACATTTCCTCTTTAAACCTTCTCCATGTGTGAACATGTTAAAGTGGTCTAGGATATTTTTGCTCCCGATTAATTAACCCAAAGCCTAAGGTTGAGAGACACCTTATCGACCTATTTTAATCATAGGTTATAAACCTTATTGAGGCTTCATACCCTAAGTTGCAATTTAAAAAAAGAAAAAAAGAAGGCGGCAAAAACCCTAGCAAATGCAACCTCTGACTATATGGTACAACACCTGAGGGTAGTGTTCCCTTTGGTCACACATGTGGAGGCAACTAAAATAAAACAATCATATCTTGATAAAGGTTGCTATCTCATCAATTCATTGGGATATCTTAACCTCTTTCTTGTTCACATGTGCCACCTCATTTGACTAGATTTTAGTCTCATCTCTTGGCACATATTTCTATGGAGTTGGATGAGTTTGTATGTGGTTTGAAGGTTAGTTATACATGCATCCATGTTCTCACTTATTCATTCACATTCATTCTACCCTTATCCCATTGACATACTCTTTTTGGTGGTGCGCTCCACTAGGATAGTCAACTTGCATCTTTGACTAGTATTGTTCACATTGTGTTTCTACTTGGTTGAAAGTAAAGTGGCTCAAAACTAACTCGCCTTATGTTTGGTGGTGTTTGCACATTTCCTAGGGTGCACATCTCTTTTAGGGAATATTTTATTGTCAATTCACTTGGTTAATGTAGACATGATGGACATCTTCCTATATACATTGCTATTTTGAGATGGTGGTTGAGCCTTGGAGACCAAAACTTGCACCATATCAACTATTCTTGGAGGGCGCACTCTTCATGGATATTAGTTTATTGATTGATTGGGGAGTGTCATAGACTCCCCTAGGGCATCCCTTCTCTTATGCATGTATATTTTAATATTTTTGATGAGAACCTCTTAGGATGCACCCTAGATTTCTAGATCTATCATATGGAGACTTGTACATGTAGCCTAGCCACGAATGACTTATCCCTTCAAGTTAGTTTAGGGATAATATTATTTTATGTTTTCTTATAATAGATCTAGGGTTTTAACAGAGATATTATTATTTTATTTTTGAGGTTGTTTAGCCAAGAACTCTATAAAAGAAAAGCTCCTACTATTGTAAAGGTTGTGGAAGGAATGAGCATTTGAACTGTTGGTGCTAGTGCTTTCTGCTATTGTTGAGACTATTGGATTGATTTGATGGTGTGCTCTAGTGAATAAGGAAGTTTTCTCCATTATAAATGCTGTTTTATGCTGCTGTTATCTCATATGGAATATGGTTGTGACTCGTGAGGCATCTAAACTGGTAATATCTTTGCATTTTGTTTATGTTTGTCGTTTCAAAGAATTGCATGGGTGTATGTTTCTCTACATCTGATTTATACATTTGTAATTATGTTTGGTAAACATAACTTCATAAGCATAGGGTTTATAACTTTATCCTCTTTGGTAAATTCATGGTGGCAGATTTTTGAAGTGTAGGACAGTAGGGATATAGTGAACAATGCTTGCACTTTGCAGCCTGGTTTCTGCCCGTATTATTATTAGGACAGCCTTTCACAGAGCCTCATTTGACCCCATATGCACAATATAAAATGTAGGCACTGGTATCACCTTTAAACCACCATAAATTTAAAATTTCATCATTACCCCTGAAAATTTTGTCCAAAATATATCTGAAATTAATAGTTGCCTGTCATACTTCATATTTGTTTGAATTCAGTTGAAAGGAGCTATAATGACTACATCTTAACTTAGATTGGAAATCTTAGCATTTGAATCTGTATGTTCAGCCATTAAAAAGATCTTTAAAACAGATTTACTTAGGCCCAGAAAATATCCTTGCATGACAACAAAGCAGATTTTGGAAGTACAGTTCAAACTTCACATTTTATAATTAAATCCACTTTCAAGTCTGTTGGATTCACTGAATAACTTCACTTTAAATCAGACTTCAATTCTGTCCCATATTTCTGAAATTCGTAACATCATAATCACCTTTAGAAAACAGATTTATAAATAAGTCCAGAAACCCTTGTGCATCCATCATATATTCTTGGACTTAGTGGAGATAGGAAGCCTCCATAGCATTCCTAACCTGCTAAAGCGAGAGAAGAGGATACTAAGGTGACAGTGGTAACTCTTCGAGTTCCACTTAAATTTTCATTTTTGTGAAGATTTTACATCCTAGGTAAAAGATTGGGTGGTAACATTTTGGCACCATTGTCGGGGATAAAGTCCATTTCCCTGATCAAGAAGATCATGCTTCAACTTATTCGATGAGTGTAACCTTTAAACCTCCAGACCTTAGCTTAAGCACTCATTTGGTGATGCCATGAGAAGGAAACTCGAATCACACATATTCCACTCAAAGTTCTTCTCATAATTTTTTCCAGGGTTTCCTGATGCAGAAAACTTTTTAAGAAAGGTAATCAAGAAGGATTCTCAAGCTTCATTGAATAAACACTTGATATTTTAGGACATCCAACAAATCTAGTAACCATGGCCACTACCCCTCCTTGGGTAAAGGGTGTCTACAAGGCCCTAACTATATCCAGGATCCCCACATTATATGCCAAAAAAGTATCATAACTGGCTTCCAAGGTTTGATGGCAATAATGTGGATAATGAGTGTAAGAAATTTTGGATTAGGAGATGGTGAAGGTTCAAGTGGGTTAGATAACATAAATTTTGTTGATGATGGGGATTATGTTTGTACTCTTCAAACAATATCCCATGTGGTCATGGAAGATCAAATGAGACAAATCAAGGGAAAGAGTATAGATGCAACAAGGTTTGCTAGGATGGGTATTCTGAACTCTATGAATGAAGAGGACGAAAGGGAGCGTAGAAAACTAAAAGTCATTCAATATCAGAAGGAATCAGCTCCCTAGGTCATCTCAGAACCCTAACCTTTGAGCACAACAAGGTTAAGGAAATAGTTGGAATAGCCTAATCCCACCATTAGAGCCGCACAAAATTCATTGTTAGAAATATTATAATAAATTAATATGTGGAATTAAATGTAGATGTGATGAATGCCTCTTACAGAGTGATTGTCCTTGTTCCCTCATAAGAATGGATTAAAATTTCATCACTAAAAGAAAACTTGAAGAAATTTCTAAATATGGAGGAAGCAAGTGAGGATTCACCAATAGTTTTGTAAGCTATGCATCAGGGTAGGAAGAATGTAATTCATTCACCCTTTTTCATTATGTTATTGATCAATGACCTCCTTCGCAATTGCATGACAGACTCTAGTGCCTTGACAATTGTTATGTCGTTAAAGGTCATGTCCATGAATCAATTGTGCCTTAAGACTTCTCTACCATACAAGATTGTGTGCACCATGGACTTGTGAAATAAAAGTTTGTGGATTGATCAAGGATTTGAAGGTCAACCTAGCATTATATCTAGACATCTCACTTTTGATGGATGTCATTGTCATAGATGTGCCAAATTCTTGGGGGATGTTGTTGCCAAGGACATGGGCTGCTAGCTTGGGAGGTAGTATCCAAATGGATTAGTCATACGCTACTATCCCAACGTGTGAGAGCACCTTCGTCACTCTTAGGAGCCAACGATGGGATATCATGTTGAAGATCCAAATGACCCTATGAATGAATTGGTATGCTACGATGACGAGTTTGGAAACCTTGCTGTCTTGGCAAACTCGTTGGCTCCTAAAGAATTAAGAGATGTGCAAGGAAAGGGAAATGGTAGTGTGTGGTTGATGCATTTCGATGGAGCTCAATCAAGGACATGTGCCAAAGATGGAATTGTGTTCATATCCCCTGAAGGTCATGTTATGTCCTTCTCATATAGGCTTGAGTTTGACTACACAAATAACATTGCTGAATATGAATGTTTATCTTTAGGACTAGAATTGGCTTGAGATATGGGTATAAAGTGCATGTAGGTAGTTGGCGATTTTGATCTCGTTGTCCTGCAAGTGAAGTGTGAATTCGATGCCAAGAATGAAAGGTTGAGAGAAACACAATGTAGGATTCTATCGACTTATTTGATGCCTTTGCCATTGGAGAAGTGCTGAGAGAGGAAGATGATAAGGTTGATACATTGGTAGTTGTTGCTGCAACCCTTCAACCTTGTGATGAACTCTTTTATGAGAAATGTAAGATGGAAATATTTTCTGATGAACTCTTTTATGAGAAATGTAAGATGGAAATACTTTTTATAGCTTACATCCCAGAAAACTATTGTTGAATTTTTAACTTTTAGCAATATAATTTTAACTTTAACTTTTGCAGCGGAAAAAAACAAAAGGATCACTGAAAGAAAACCATACATAGTGTTACCGGATGAACTAGTAGGACTAGCCACTGATAAGCATATGCGAGAGAAAGTGACTATTGTTACCTTAGTCACTCCTCCCAAACTACTTTCGATGTCGGAACCTCCTAGGGGAGAGCCCTAATAGCGAATTTGCAAGGACACTTGAACACCAAATGATGTCTTCTTGGAAAGGGTTAGTGATCAATGCCTTAATGGAGTCAATTCAAGGAATGAAGAAGACATACTATTCATACAAATACTAACTTTAGTAATCCCAAATTCCATTCATTACAAGTATAGCCAATAGAAAGGGTAGAAGCATTAAATTGCAAGTTTGACCAATACCTTTATGATAGCCTTAGGTGGACTCATTCATCAATGGAGGACAAGAATGTAAATGCTTCTTACAACAATACTTGTATCATTTGTTAGGACAACAATAGTCATTCACCATTTAAACATACGTTCATGTATACACTAACAACTTCAAGTATGCAGCACTAGGGCATCCAAGAGATAAAGTAAAAATGCATTCGATATCTGTATATAATCATGTACTAAAAACTTAAAAGTCTCAAAATTCACATATTTCACAAGCCAATAAGATAAGGTTTCATTAGCCAATCTTTCATGAACAAAAATGTGGTGTAATTTCCTTCATTCAACAGTAGTTTGCATTCATCACTTACTAATTCTTGAAGGGGTAGTTAGTGTGGCCTTATGACAGGTTTAAGGAAGCCCTGGAAATGACAGTCTGCAATAAATTGCAGACTGTTTTAGCATCAGTCCAGGGGTTGTCTTAAGCCTTGAAATAGGCCAGCAGTAATTTGGCAAAGAGGGGAGGTCTATGGAGATGAAGGAAAGGAGGCATGAAGAGGGAAATGGGGGTCTTTTAGGGTAATTTTTAGGTCTGATTTTTGGTAATTTTCAGGGATTTTTAGGATTTTATATTTTTTTTCGGGTTTTAGGGCTTCCTAAAATTTCGCCCTTTTCTAGGGACAATAAGGGTAGGATGAATTTGTAGGATGGAGGTCCAAAATTCTAGCAATGCAAAAGATTCACGATTTTTTTAAAAAAATTTTCTTAGGGTTTTCTGATTTTTTTACTGTTTTTAGGTTTTTAGGGCTTCCTAAAATTTTGCCCTAGGGTTTTTAGGGACAAGGAAGGCATGCCGAATTTGTAGGAAAGAAGGCCGAAATTTTAGGGGAGCCCGAAAATGCAAAAAAAATGCAATTTTTGGATTTTTAGGGTTTTTAACATAAAATTGTAGACCTACTTCTAACCCTAATTCTACCATGAAAATGCAAATTTACACATGCAAATGCAAGAGATTTGAAGCAAAAGAGGTTTGGGGACAAGGGTTTTAGGTTTTACCCTAACCCTAGGGCATCTAAGGATGTGACCAACCTTCCTTTGAGAAGCTTATCCTAGGCTTGACAACAAAACCTAAAGGCCTAAGGTTCTAACCCTAGAAGGACTCACATGAGGGACGTACTTCTACAAACCAAGGTGACTAAAGGTTGAAAAATGACCTAGCCAAGACAAAATGTAGCTTTAATGGCTACCATTCAATCCATGAACATACATCATTCATCAACATTTACAGAAAGAGAGATCAAGAAAAACCTTAGATATCTCCTTGTGCAAGTGTTTAGCCAACAAATCATAGCATCACGTTTAGTAAGAGCATAGAACCAAAGAACTTCAAGAAATTGTCATCCAAACCCAGAAAAACATCTTCCTCAAGAGGGATGCATCACTTCCAAAGAGCCCTAGTAGGGTAAAGTAAGTGCATAATGCTTTATCTCACTCGTCTTATGTTAAAATGAAGTGAGGAGAGGCTTATTTATAGCCTCTCACACTCACTTTACAAAAATATCCTGGCCGACATGCCTTTAAAATGTCAATTTGAAATTATAAAATGTCAACTTAAAGTTATAACATAAAATAATATAAAATGTGGCCTAAAGTAGGCTTATAGTAGTCTACCTGGGGTATTTTTCCCCTAGGTGCCAAAAACTGCTAAAATAAGTGAATCACTCCGAACGAAAGGTTGGAGTGAGCTGGAGGGAGGGCATCATGCTCCTTCTAACCTCGAAAATGCTGTAAATCCCTCAAAGCAACAATACGGTCTGGGAGTAAAGATGACACCCTCTAAGGAAGGAGCCCAAGGAGAGAGAGCACCAGCTAGTCAAAGGGCCAGGAGGGTGTTTGAGGTAGATGTGAAGGGAGACCAAGGTCTCGTAGCTAAAGCAAAGGCCGCTATTGCAAGGAAACAAGGTGGGGGGTCATGTGACCCAGTGATTAACCCCTGGGAGCCCCAGACACGAACCCTAGGGTTTAAAACCCCAACAAAGGGAAGTCAACGATGCAATTAAGCTATAATACTCCTGAAGGAAGGACCAAAGGGCCCGACCATGACCACCGCTCTTGAATAACACCCCTTCTAGTAAAAAAAATGGCCTCTCTCTCCTTGGGGCACATCTGAAGGTGCGATGGGTACAGGTGCAACGTAACACACAGTAGACACAAAATTTTACTTTGGGAAACCTGAAATCAAGAGAAGATCCAACAACCTTTCTTAAGAAGAATATTTCCAAATAATAAGAGTACAACAACAACAATAGAAGAACCCTAGTTCATACGGGTTTTACAAACATCACTTGTTACCTAGTGACACAGAAGATGCACACTTGTTGGGGAGTGTAGCGAACCCAAGAGAGAGATAAGAGTCTTCAAGGTGATGCTTCTTCAATTTTTAGTTTTCCCCAGTAGGCTTGTGCATTATAGAGAGAAAGATGTGTTGTGTGAGTGTGTGTTCAAATGAGGAGCTAGAACACTTACTTATATTTATCAAGTCACTTGATTTCCACTAGTGGGGCCGACTTCTCTTTCTACTAGGGTCGATTTGCTATTTTTTCCACTTCAATTGTTATTCATTTGTTGACCATTTATTATTGGAATCTTTTGTCTTCTTAGGAAAGGTTGTCCATTGTGATGATGTTATACTTCTCCGTCACATGCACATTTTGTAATGTCCTCTTCTACTTCGACATTTGAGGACCAACCCGCTAACCTATGTGATTCCTATAGGTTCGAGCGGGTATTGACAGTCAAGGAATCAGCCAAAGACTGATGCCATATATAGAAGATCTAGGGCATCAATATTATTGGGTCGAAGAGGGCCACTAGAGCCAAAGGCCACCTGCATGCATGACATCCGGGCATTATTTAATGATGCATGCACCCGATTAAGTCTCCATGCGCATGCATGCAAGTCAATTGCAAATTAGAAGATAAAGTGACCTAATTAGGTCAAAAGTTAGGGTTTGCGCATGCATGCAAGTCAACTGCAAATTAGAAGATAAAGTGACCTAATTAGGTCAAAAGTTAGGGTTTGCGCATGCATGCAAGTCAACTGCAAATTAGAAGATAAAGTGACCTAATTAGGTCAAAAGTTAGGGTTTTCGCAGTTGAAAGTTATAAAAGAATGGAGAAGTCACTTATGTGATAATTGATTTGTGCAGTTGTATTGGAGAGCTCGGCGAGCTAAGTTGGGGTTGAGCGCATGCTCAGCTAACTGGTGTATTTTGGCAGCGAAATCTATCTGCCCTAGTTCATCATCAGGTTGGATCATTCAGGTTCAACACTAGTTCATCATCAGGTTACATTCAACAGTTATTCCGAGAGGTTGATTATTCATCCAGCCAGAGGGTTTCACCGTCACACCGTGTCACCGTGATCAGAGACAAAGCAATTTGTTTTCCTACCTACAGGGTTTAGAACTTCTGCATGCTGCTTCCATCATCATCAGAGGGGTATTATAACCCTAGTGCACATCATCCGGGCTTCCAGCAGCAGTGTATTTATTATTCTGGATCTTATACAGTTTGAGAGGAGGGCGCATTCACCTGTGGAGGACGATTTGGTGTATCTCCTTATTCTTCCGACAGAGTCCTTGCATGCTGGGACTAGTCTCTTCACCATTAGCTGATCTATATACTGGTATGTACATGCATTGATTTCTCCTATTTTATAGCATCTCAGTATTTTTCTAGGGCACATATTTGCATGCAACTGCATGCATGCAAAGTTCGGGGTTTGATTTCCTATTTGATTAAGGAGTAAGTCTATTAGCCATCTACAATATACACATAATCAGGAAAATATCATTTTGGGATATTACACGTTTATTCACCGCATAGAGCCCTAATGTTGATCTTTTCCACATTAGGAAGTCTTAGCCACTTCTTAGTGCTCATGTCAATTTCAACATTAGGCTAGACTTGTAGATTTCACAAGGGGATGTAAGCCCCTAATAAAATAAACAATTCAAATGCTCTAATATTGAATAGATCACTCCATTATAGGAGCAGGCAATGTGAGAGCATCCTTGGGGTCCCTCTCTACATGTGACTAGGAGAAGCACTACCCCTGCCCGGGCCATTCACCTTTAGAATGTGAATGTATCATTCATTGCTAGCCAAATTTGAATGGCCTCACTAGCGAAATTTGCATGGGTATTTGTGAGTGAATGTCTTCTCGTTGCTGCACCTGGAGAAACATCAACACCCCCTCTCAGCAAGGGAGACATTTTGCATCACTCCAAGTTCCTCACCTTGGTGAGAATGTCCATAATCTGCATCTCGATTCTGTTAAGACTACACTCGGGCCATTCACCACTAGGTAAACTAGTTATTTCTATGAGTGAATGTATCATTCTCCATCACCATGGATTCCTATGGAGAATGTCTTCCTGATGCTACTCTTCGGTACTATGTCTGTACTGCATTTGTACTGCATCTGCATCTGTACTGCAACTACATTTGTACTGTAACTGCATCTGTATTACAACTACATTTCATACTACCATCTCAATATTTAGGCCATTCACCTCTCGTGACTGTATGTCGCTCATCTGTCGAACCATGATGAGGTTTGGGCCATTTACCTCTTGTGAATGTCTGTCGCTCATCTATCGAACCATCATCACTCCCTCTCACTGAGGGAGGCATTCTCCTTCACACCAAGCTTTTCTCTAAAGTATACAAACTTCGCCTTAGACAGAGGCTTGGTGAGAATTTCTGCTATTTGCTCATTGATGGATATGTACTAGAGGTTCACTGCTCCCTTCTGCACCATATCTCGGATGAAGTGACATTTGATCTCTTGACCAAATAGTTCTACAAGAAGCTTCTAAAGCCATACTGATTCATGACCTATGACATTGGATGTGATATACTTCGCATATGTTGCAATAGATGTTTGCTTCCTGCTAAACCAAGATATCATGGCTGATCTCAAGTTGAAGTAGCACTAAGGTGCTCTTTCTGTCCACTGCTCTTTGCTCAATCAGAATCTGTATGTCTCTGCAGCTTCACTCCACCACTTAAGACATATCTCAGACCATATCTAGCTATACCACACAGGTACCTCAATACATGCTTTGCCACAATCCAATGTATAGGCCTTGGCTCAACCCTACTTGGTCGAAGGTGCTTACTGTAGAGAAAATATTTGGCCTAGTGTTAACCAGGTACATCAAGGATCCACTCATCTGCTTGTATATCATGGAATCTACCAAATCTGTATCTGAAGAGGAATCACTTAGCTTCTTCAGATTTGTCATCATAAGTGTAGCCATGGACTTGCAATCCATCATACTGAATCTGCTCAAGATCTCATCTGTGCACTTCCCTTGATTGAGGAAGGTCTCACTTGATATTTGCTACGTCTCCAATCCATCAGGACAAGATTTGACATCTCGAACTTAGAGGCCAACTTCCACTTGCACTCGACATCGAGCTTCTTTGTTCTCGTAATGGAACAGATCATTAATTGTACAGTATCAAGATCAGATGATCACCATCAACAACCTTGTAGTAAAGGTTGGAATCCACATCATTCTCAGTGAAGTCCAAGCTCATCAACTACACGTCTATCCTGGCATACTAAGTCTTGGGTGCCTGCTTGAGTTTGAACTTCGTACAAAGTCTTCTTTATCATCAACAAACTATGTTGCAACTACTCCCTCTGCGCGGGAGTGTCCTATTCCCTCTGCACGTATCTTGCTCCCTTTGCATCTGGACACTCTACTCCCTCTGCATTTGAGTATCCTGCACTTGAAGCAACCTGCTGGCTTTTGCACTGTTGATCCCTGTGTATCCATCTGTGTCATCTCCCACCAAGTGGGTCTATTGAGACGAGCCTCCTCCTCCCTCAAGAACACTAAATACAATCCATGACTCTCTTTGAGCCTGTAAACTGGCTAACTCCATAGCTAATAGATGCCAATATGGACTGCATTCTTGATCACTTAGAAGTCATTACTGACTTCCCTTATGATCTTGGAACTACCTCCTTGAGAGGATCATTGGGAGCTGCATGCCTCTCTGCATCTTGCAAAATATCACGAAACCATGCTGGCCTCTTCTTGATCATTGCACCTTCTCTAGTGAGATCCATTGGTTCTATTAGCTCTATAGATCCTCTTGATATTCTGAAGGATGATCAGCTATACATTAGGGTTTCAAAAACCAAACAACCATATGACCAACCTACCACATGACCACAACAGGTACAAGGAGACACAAAGACCATAGAGGGGACCAAGATACAACTTAGGGGCACTCAACAAAGAGAATGGGTAATGAGGGTTTTTGCCATTGTCACAAGGCCTCCAAGGGCTTCAATCTTAGGCTTGGACAAGGTCAAAGGGTCTCCTCTGACATGGACAACCACAAACTAAACACTAACCCTCAGGGACTCCACAAGTGGCACCAAGACTCAATTGTTGGTATCAATGACCAGGCACTGTTGGCATCAATGAAAACTTAATCAACAGTCATTACTGACTTCCCCTCTGATCTCGGAACTACCCCCCTGAGAGTATCACTGGGAGCTGCATGCCTATTTGCATCCTGCAAAGTATCACAAAGCCATGCTGGCCTCTTCCTGATCACTGCACCTTCTCTAGTGAGATCCATTGGTTCTATTGGCTCTACAGATCCTCTTGATATTCTAAAGGATGATCATCTGTACTAGAGGGATCTGTACCCTCATCCTTTGGAGCCTCTTGCTCCTCACTATCAAACTCCATGTGAAACCTTCTAGATCTCTTGAAGGCTTCAGTCTTCGCCCTCTTCTTCCTCGGCATATGGGTGTATGCTAGACAACCAAAGATCCTCTTTGGCTTCACTCCTACGAGTTCCTCCTTAGGAGTCTTGTCCCCCAATATTAGGTGAGGGCACTTGATCTGAGCATAACTGTCGTATTGGAAGCATCTTCCCATAAGAACTTGGGTAGATCTTGATCACAGATCGTTGTCTCCACAATCTTTATAGTGGACCAATGAAAACAATGTCCATAAGTACTAATTTAAACAGTTATGCTATTCATCAATAACAATCCAATTTAAGCAAATAAAACTTATTACACAAAGTATAAAATACTTATCTTTGCTTGTTTTTTTGACTCCCTCTTGATCTCTTCCTCCTCGCAAAAGTCACTAGAGTTTCTGGAAGTGTACTCTTCTTCATTGTTTGATTTGAATTCTTGGTCTTCTTCTTCTTCAAGTCCTAAACTTGCTTGAAGACTTCATCTTTGGTATTCATGAAGTAGATCCACGTCTTTAGAGAGAAATCATCAATTAATGTTACGTAATATAGAAAGCTACCCAAGGATGGAACAATCATTGGTCCACATACATCAGAATGTACTATATCCAAGATCTTTTTGGATCTATTGTCACTGTTTGGAAAAGATCTCTTGGCATTCTTGCCAAGTGTACAACCTTTGCAAACCCCATCATGCTCTGTCTAGAACTCTGGAATACCTGTAACCATCTTTTGTAATGCTGACAAGGCTTTGTTATGTAGATGAGCAAATCTTTGATGCCATAGCCTAAAGAAAATAAATGACATTAATATGAAACTTTCATTCACACATTCTGTCAAACACTTGAATGTCTAGGGTTTATGATTAAAAATTTACTCTTAAACTTCAAATAAAAACCACCATATTCAAGATCTTCTCAATACTGAAATGTCCATTCACATGAAAACACAGATGTTTTGGTCAACAGACCGGGCAAAACCCTAACTCATGGGGAAAACCCTAGAAAGAAGAAAATTATTATTAAGAATACTCAGAAGTTTTTCCATCCACACATGAAATCATTCCTTCAACCCTCACTAACAAAAATACCCAAATTGGAACAACAACAAAACACCTTGATTTTCGTGCCCATTAACAGCTATACGGCCTCCACACGTGTGCTATACAACTGTACGTTTTGTTGTACCTTCTTGCCTAAAAAATCATGTTCCCATGTGCTAGAATTGATCACAGCAATATGGCCTGTCAGTCTGCAATTAATGCAACAACAATACCTTAAGAAATGTGCTCACACCTGTGCTTTATAGCTTGTGTCAGACTAGTTGCTGTACAGTTTTGGCTGCCTTGGGAAATGTGTTGCTCCTCTCCTTGGGAATTGTGCCACTGCCTTAGGGCATTCCTCCTCTCTCTCTCTCTTCATTAATGGTGTGATCAATTTGTCCTTTCTCTCTTGTTTTATACTTTAAAACTTGTAACCACCTATCTAACCACCTAATCTAGGGTTGAGATACTTTTACAAAATTAAGGGCCATCATTTAGTGCGCCCACATTTAATAATTAATTCACTTTAATTGTTAAATAATAATTTAAGTGAGACCCATTCTATAAGAGTACAAAACATTACTTTATTTATATATAACTCACTTTATACATAAATATATAAAGAACAAAGTCTAAGTCCTCTTCATCACACCACACCAAAAATATGAAAGAGGACCTTCAAAGTTATTTTTTCAACACTCCCTCTTAATGAGGAAGGTCCACAGCACTATCTCCATCTCTGACTCCTGCAACAACTCCCTCCTGCTCTGGAATCACTCTTAGATACAGATGCTCAACTTCGTATTGGAACTCTGAAGCCTGAGACTTGACCTGAGCCTCATCCACCTGCTCATCTACACCATCACTAGACTGGTTGAGTCTCCTGCCAGTGCTCTGGAGAGAGTCACTCCCCTCATCAGAACCATGTCTTTCAAATGCAACTCTTGCCTCATCCTCTGACTCTAACAACCACCCACCTGCTCCTACTCCTGGACGTACTATGTGCCCTCTCAAAACATAGAGCCAGTCCCTGTGATCTCTTAATAGAATGGTGGTACCAACTGACTCATCTCTCCGATACAGGAAAACATGGCCATACCTCATCATCATCCCATAACCTTCATCCTCAAAAGATGATACTCAGAGTTTACTGACTCTCATCGCAGGTACAAAACGCATTCTGTGTATTTTCAGGATCTCACCAAGGTCTAATTGGAACTTGACTGTTCCAACCCCTTGTGTCGCTATCTGCGTGTTAAAGTATTGTAACTTTAGAAGATATTCCATATGTATTGATTGTGTTCCTCCTTCAGGAGATGAGTTTGGTCTTGTAAGAGTCATTGAAAGAATCAGTGTAAACCTCCGGATGTAAGTCGGGTCAATAGTACCCAAGTGTCAATATAATAAATGTTACTTTTCGTGTCTTGCTAGACAAGTCAGCCGTGTTAGGTTATACGTCAATTTAACTAAAGAATATAAATAAGGAGGCGCTCCCCTTCATTTGTACACACTCACTCAAGTAGTTTTGCAAGAGAGAGAAGAACAAGCGCGCCAGAAAGAAGAGAGAAGCAGTTGTCTAGGTTTTACACTGCTTTGGTTGAGTTATGTACTGAGGCAGTTTTGCGGGGTTTTTTCCCTTGTGGATTCCTTGAGGAAAATCTTTGTGTTCTTGTGTTTCTATGCTGCTTGTTCTTTCAGTGATCTTATAAGTGACAATTTGTTTTAAGATATCATCTAAGCAATTTAAGAAAACTTAACATGGTATCAGAGCCACCCTGAAAGGAAACATTGCACGATTAGGGTTTGTTACTCCGAACAAATTCCTCGACAGATCAATCAGAAAAAAGGGCTCACTCAACTCGCCCTTGAAGAGCGCATCTTTTTGTGAAGACAAAACTGGATTCCAAGAAGTTTCAGTTTTGGACCAGTCACTGCTGCCGGGACAAATTGGGCTTCAGTTTTCCTGAGACTCCATCATCAATCTCAGAAAAAGCAAGATACAGTCTACCTCGCCATAGGGAGGTGCATCTTTTCCATCACTCAGCCCTACTAGTGATCCCAACTGGAAAATTAGGGTTTCTGCATCAAACCCTAGGTCATCCAGAAGAAGGACAACCAAAAGTTGTTTTCATCAAGCAGGTACTACTCCTTATTCCATTTGAAGTTCTCATTCTATTAAAGATGACAAAGAATACCAAGCTAGATGAAAAGCTTGAAGGTGCTGAAAATTTCAGAGCATGGAAGTATAGGATCATGCTTATCCTACAAGAAAATGATCTAGAAAGATTTGTAAAAGAGGAAGTGGAAGAACCAAAAGAAGTTGAAGCCAAGTCCAAGTATAAGAAGGATATGATCATATAGCTAAAAGGATCATACATGACTCTATTAAAGATAATTTGATCCCTCAAGTATCCTCAAGGGAGACTCCAAAAGAAATGTTTGATGCTCTATCCGGTCTATTTGAAGGAAGAAGCATCAATAGGAAGATGACCCTGAGGAATCACCTCAAAAGTGTACGAGGTCAAAAGTTAGAGACCATGTAGTCTTACTTTACAAGAGTAGCTCAAATCAAGGATTAGTTAGAAGCTATTGGTGGCATGGTAGAAGAAGCAAAAGTTGTAATCTATGTCACAGGGTTCGGCGAATTTTATCCTTGGAGTTCGAAATTCGCCGAACTTTAACAAAAAATCGAAATTCGTTCAAGTTCGGCGAATTTTAACGCCGAACCTCAAGCCGAACCGAATCGAATCAAACTTGAACTCGAATTTAATCGAACTTAATCGAACCCGAATCGAACTTTAAACGAACTTAAGGCGAATTTCAAGAGTGAGAACAAAAGGGTTATACTAAATTAGATTTTTATAATTGGGTTTTAAATAAATGTATTTCTATTATTATTTATCCATAAATTTGTTATTATTATTTATCATTAATTGGGTTTTAAGTTTAACAAATCGTATGAACCACAAATCATATGTTAAGAAAACAAATATAATTGAAAACAAATTCATTCCAGTTTTTTTTGCATTTATCAGTCAACAGTGAACCCTGGCCGCAACTCTACACTAGTGCTCACTGCTAAGTGCACTGTGCAACTGCAAATCCAGCTGCGGCCGGCAGCCCGCGACTCCGTGACTGCACACCGCATCTGCGAGTCCACTGCGACTCCACTGGTTCAGGCCCGCCGCCCTCCCTTTCAAGTTTCTCCTCGGCCCTGGTCCGTAACGCCCGTCGCCATCACACTGTCTGTTCGACGGTCGACCCTGGGGCCTGTGGGACACTACTCCAAAGTCCACAGTTCAAACTTCACTGCGACTCGCGAGTGCTCGAATCGAGATTCGAAACCTGGACTCCGACTCATCACTGGTGTGTGAGGCCGAGGGTTTGCTGATTCGCTGAAGGCTGAAGCAGTGAAGGAGTGGACCGGTCACGAAGTGGGTCAGTGCTGAAGCCTCTTTAATTTTATTTTTTTAGCTTAAAAGTTTAAACAGAGTTACTCACTCCTGCACAGTTTAAAGCTTAAACAAAGTTTAAAGCGAAATGATGTGCATATTTTCCTTATTATGTTCTAGGATTTTAAAAATGTTGTACAAAGGTATTCGAGAACCATAGCTGATTATGGTCAATTTACATTCATGATTAGTCTTTACACGGTACACCCATCAAATACAATGTTAACTCCTAAACTCTGCCAACGCTGGATGAGTTCTCAAGACATATCCACCAGGCCCTCTCTTATGTAAGCAATGTCGTTATCAGTCTCTTGAAATAGGGGGTCTTGTAACGTTTTGGTATGTTTTTAGTGGCTGTAGCTTGTCATATGTCGTACTGATAAGGTGAACAGACCACCTTGAAAGGCATGCCACATGCATCTAATATGCAGCTGGCCACTTTGATATATTATATTATAATGATAAAATTTGATATATTTTCTTCATTTGTTTTATTGTATATTTTATTATATATATTATTATATATATGAAATTTTTTATATTGGCGAACCTAATGCCGAACCTCATCCCGAACTTCATAAAAAAAATCGAATTCGAATCGAATTTCAAGGTCGTCGAACTCGAATTCGAACTCGAACCATGTGACATAGGTTGTAATGACCACATTGAATGGTCTTCCAAGAGATTGGGAAGCCTTTATCCGAGGAATTTGTTCAAGAAGGAAACTAACCAAGTTCCGACAGTTATTCAAGAAGAAGAAATAATAGTAGCCAGAGAAGAAAAGCTAAATGACAACGAGGATCAAGCCTTGATAGTTCATATCAAAGGCAAGAACAAGAGAAAGAGTCATGACCATCCTCATAGAAAGACTCGAGGGTTTAAGAAGTCCAAAAAAGACTTCTCAAATTATGAATGCTTCACTTGTCACAAGTTGGGACACATTGCTATTAACTGTCCCATGAAAGCAGAAAGAGTAAAAAATATGAAAAGATTTCAGGCCCATGCCGCTGGAGATAGTGATCAAGAAGTTGAAGAGGAAGCAAAGAAGGATGAAGACTCCAGTGAAGAATATGTATTGATCTCTGCTCTAACAAGACCGGTCTCGCCAGGAAATGACACCTGGCTAGTGGATAGTGGTGCCTCCAAGCACATGACAGGTTACAAGGACTCACTCTCATGTCTTGTACAAAAGGAATCTCCACACAAAGTAATGCTTAGAGATGATTCCCAATACCCCATCAAAGGAATGGGAGCAACATCCTATAAGTTGGACCTTGGAAAGTCCATGAAGATGAAAGATGTCCTGTATGTCCTAGGATTGAAGAACCTTCTTTCTATTTCAGCCTTTTAGACAAGAAAGGCTTCAGAGTTGCCTTTGTGGATGGAAGATTTCTCATGTGGACAAAAGGAAAAACCATAGATGATGCAGTATAAATTGGAGTTGAAGAAGGAGGACTCTATAGATTAAAGGGACATGTAGATTCAACATTAATGACCAGTACCATAAGCCCATATGAGCTATGGCACAGAAGGCTTGCTCATATTCACTACAAAGCTTTATCAATTGTAAGCAAGGTTGTGAATGTTCTACTAGAAATTCAGATAGATCATGAAGGAGTGTGCAAAGGATGTGCACAAGGAAAGAATACTAAGAACCCTTATCCAAATAGTGACAGTAAAGCAAAAGGGATCTTAGATATTATCCACTTAGACATATGCGGGCCAATGCAAACCACTTCATTAAGCGGGTATGTTTACTATGCTTCTTTTATTGATGACTATTCCCGCAAGACTTGGATATACTTCTTGAAAAATAAGGATGAAGTGTTTGAAAGGTTTAAGGAATTTAAGGCCCTAGTAGAAAACCTCTCTGAAAAGAAGATAAAAATATTGAGGTCAGATAATGGAGGAGAGTTCACATTAAATGAATTCAATGAATATTGCAAAGAAGCTGGGATTAAGAGGGAGCTCACCATTCCCTATAATCTAGAACAAAATGGTGTGGTAGAAAGAAAGAATAGATCTATCATGGAAGCTGTGAAAGCTATGATACATGATCAAGATCTACCGATGTACCTATGGGCAGAAGCAACAAGAACAATAGTATATGTACAGAATAGAATTTCCCACAGTGCCCTTGGGAACAAAACTCTAGAAGAAATGTTTTCTGGAGAAAAGCCTGAAGTAAGTCACCTAAAGATATTTGGTTGTCCTGTGTACATACACATTCCCAAGGAGAAAAGATCAAAGTTAAATCCTTTAGGAAACAAGGGATTGTTTGTAGGATATAGTTAGCAATCAAAAGCTTATCGAATCTATATCCCAGGATACCGTCAAATTGAACTTAGTAGAGATGTAACATTTGACGAAGATACAACCTTCAAAAGTGAAAGAAAGAAAAGGAAGATGAAGAGGAGCAAGAAACTCCCAAAGCTACAAAAATTCCTAAACCAGTTAGGAACGAAGAAGGAGATCAGATGCCTGAGGATCATGATATGACAGAACCTCAGTTACATGAAGGTTTACCCAGTGAAATGATTTGTGGAAAGAGAAAACCTGCCTGGGCTCGTGAAGTAATCAAAGAAGCAAAAAGACATGGTGCCCCAGAAGGAACCATCCGAGAAAGAAAGAAGCCAAAGCCATACCCTAGTTATGTGGCTTTGATGTGTGATCTAGTTGATAAAGAACTGACATGTTTTGAAGAAGCAATAAAACAGAAGGAGTGGGTTGATGCAATGGTCGAGGAGAACCAATCCATTATAAAGAATGATGTGTGGGAAATAGTACCAAGACCAAAAGACAAGTTAGTGGTATCCTCGAAATCGATCTTCAAAACTAAGCACTCAGCAGATGGTAGTATAGAGAAGTACAAGGCAAGATTTGTAGCTCGAGGATTCTCTTAGAAAGAGGGAATCGACTATGAGGAGACCTTTGCACCAGTGGCTAGGTACACCTCAATTAGAACCATCCTTGCCTTGGCATCCAACATGAAGTGAAAGTTGCATCAGATGGATGTAAAGACAGCCTTTCTAAATGGCGTGATTGAAGAAGAAGTATATATCAAACAACCGCAAGGGTTCGAGACTAATGATTAGAAAACTCATGTATGTAGACTCAAGAACGAATTGTATGGGTTAAAGCAAGTACCCAGAGTATGGTATGGAAGAATCGATGGATTTCTAATGAGCTTAGGCTTTACCAAAAGTAAAGCAGATTCCGACCTCTACTATAAAGTTGAGGATGGTGGGATTATGATATTACTACTATATGTAGATGATCTATTCTTGAGAGGTGCAGATAAGGCCATCATCGAATGTAAGAAGAAGCTTGCTGCAGAGTTAGAGATGAAAGACTTTGGAATGATGCATTACTTTCTAGGTCTTGAAGTGTGGCAGTATCTAGACGAGATTTTCCTAAACCAAGAAAAATATACAGTAGAAATCCTAAAAAGATTTGGAATGATAGATTGCAAGGCTATGACTACTCCTATGACAACAAATTTGAAGTTATTGAATGATGATGCTTTGGAAGCAGTTGATGCCACTTTATATAGACAGATTATTGGTTCTTTGATGTACTTAACCAATACAAGACCAGATATATGTTTTGCTGTAAACACCCTAAGTCAGTATATGGTGAATCCCAAGTATATTCACATTGGAGAAAAACATGTAATGAGGTATCTAAAGGAATTTTAGATTATGGTCTCAGATATGCATCTAGTGGCGAGATCAGATTACATGGATTTACAGATTCAGATTGGGCAGGAAGGGCCAAAGATAGAAAAAGCACTTAGGATGTTGCTTTAGTCTGGGATCATGCATGATCTCTTGGTTCAGTACAAAGCAGACCAATATTGCACTTAGCACTGCAGAGGCTGAATACATTGCAACATGTTCATCCTGTAGCGAAGCAGTATGGCTTCGAAAGATGTTGGCAGGATTATTTGATGCAGAGATAGATGTTACTGATATCCTTTGTGATAATCAGAGTTGTATCAAGATGACAGAAAACCCAGTGTTTCATGATAAGACAAAGCATATCGAAGTTAGATATCATTTCTTCCGGGATATGGTTCAGAAAGGAGCTGTAAAGCTCAAGTATGTTCCTACAGAGAAACAAGTGGCAGATGTGTTAACTAAGCCTCTGGCTCATGTAAAGTTTGAATACTTTCGAGACAAGCTTGGTGTAGTCCAAAAGGATCTCTCTCGAAAGAGGGAGTGACTGTAGATGGAAGAAGGATGCAGTGGTGGTAGCTCAATCTAGAGTAGGGTAAGTCTAGCTAGGATTGTTGGCCCGAAAGGGTTAGTAAGTCAGATGATGCTTGTTGATCTTAGGGGGATTAGTATATCTGGCTGGATCAATTTTACCTTAGCGGATTTGTAAGCCAGGACAAGGCTTGTTTGTCCCCAGGAAGCCATCTGTCTAACTAGGCTTGTTGGCTCGAAAGGGTTAGTAAGTTAGACAAAATGCCCGGATGGATCTACCAGAGAACTCACCGTGATGTTGCTTCGAGATAGTTAGAGGGAAAGATGTATCTTCAGTATTGTTATATTGATGAGTGCTGAGATGATTGCTTCAATATTGTCGCACTGATGGTTGCTGAAATGTTTGCTTCAGTATTGTTATACTGATGATTGCTGAGATGTGTGCTTCAGTGTTGTTATACTGATGACAGTTTCAGTATTGTTATACTGATGATTGTTGAGATAGTTTCAGTGTTGTTACACTGATGATTGGTGATTGTTGAGATAGTTTCAGCGTTGTTACATTGATGATTGTTGATTGTTGAGATGATTGCTGAGATAGTTTTAGTATTCCTATACTAATGTAGCAGGTTCAGTATTCTCATACTAATGATTGTTGATTGATGAGATGATTGATAGTTTCAGTATTCCTATACTGATGTAGCAGGTTCAATATTCTCATACTGATGTTCGTTGAAATGACTGCTGATAAGTTTGTTTCAGTATTTCTATATTGATGATGATGTTTGATGTCGATGGTGATGATGATGTTCCAACATCTCTATGTTGATAATGCAGATGATGATCTAGCATTATAGATGATTTTGTTTTTAGCACTAACATGCTGATGAGGTTGTTGTTGATGTTTCAGTATCTATACTGATGGTGCAGATGATGTTTCAGTATCCATAAATTGATGTTGCAGATGATGTTTCAGTATTTACATACTAATGTTGCAAACATTGTTTCAGTTGCAGATGATAAATCAGTATTCACATATTAATGTTGGTAAAAGATGGTTTAGCATTCACATGCTAATATCGCAGAAGATGACTCAGTATTCACATATTGATGTGACAAAAGAAGATCCAGTATTCACATACTGATGTTATAGAAGATGATCTGGTATCCATATACTGATGTGACAGAAGATGATTCAGTATTCACATACTGATGCTACAAAAGATGATTCAGTATTCATATACTGACGTGATAGAAGATGATTCAATGTCCACATATTGATACTACAGAAGATGATCTAGAAGATGATTCAGTATTTATATACTGATAGAAGATGATTCAGTATGTACAAAAGATGATTCAGTATTTACATACTGAGATTGCAGAATATGATCCAGCTGAGATCGATGATGAAGATATATGATGATGTTCCAAAACTTCCTATGACATATAGAGACTCACCAGTCAGTTGTACAGTTGTGATAGTAGTTGCTACTATGGTTGAATACCTTCCTAGTTAAGAGGGAGTGTTAAAGTATTGTAACTTTGGAAGATATTCGAGATGTATTGATTGTGTTCATCCTTTAGGAGATGAGTTTGGTCTTGTAAGAGTCATTGAAAGAATCAATGTAAACCTTCAGATGTAAGTCGGGTCAATAGTACCCAAGTGTCAATATAATAAATGTTATTTTTGGTGTCTTGCTAGACAAGTCGACCCAGTCAGTTAGATAAGTCGTCCCTATTAGGTTATAGGTCAAGTCAACTGAAGAATATAAATAGAGAGGTGCTCCCCTTCATTTGTACACACTTACTCAAGCAGTTTTGCAAGAGAGAGAACAACAAGTGCGCTAGAAAGAAGAGAGAAGCAGTTGTCTAGGTTTTACACTGCTCTAGTTGAGTTCTATATTGAGGAAGTTTTGCGAGGTTTTACCCCTTGTGGTTTCCCCGAGGAAAATATTTGTGTTCTTCTGTTTCTGTGCTTGTTGCTTTCAGTGATCTTACTAGTGACAATTTGTTTTAAGATATCATCTTAGCAAATTAAGAAAACACTGTGGACTATCAATATCTGTTTGAATCTAAGTAACAGGACACTTCCAAATAGGGCCCATGTCTCGTATTCCACGTGTCGGACACGACACTTGCCCTAATACGTGTTCGACACCATAATTTTCGTGTCCCAAAATATGGACACTTTACAACACGTGTCGGACACTTGCCAGGAATGTGTCCTGTCAAAAAGGGTATAAAGGAGGAGGATAGAGGAAAGAGCTATGACAGTAATTTTAATTTTGGCATGTAGGAGCAGGAAGACGATTGACAATGGCTAGTACCATTGATGAGCTATGATATTCTTACCTGTGGCTATTTAGTATTTTCATTTTGTATCTAGTAGTACAGTAGATACTAGACTTGGTACTAAGTAGTATCTACTCTATTTTGTATTTGTCGGTGGCATTCTATCGATATCTATGTAATACATTTTGATTTTTGTGGTTTAATGAGAAATATCAAATATGCAATTTATGGTTCAAAGTTCATGATTCATTGATAATTTTATTACTGATTCATCATTGTCAAATTTCAATTGAATCATTCGAGGAAATTTGGGGTCTAAAATGGGCCTCCTAAGGAAAATAATAAAAAAAGCCACATCACACTACAAATATGCCATGTCAGATTAAATCTAATGAAAGTCAACCTAAATCGTCTCATTAATGGTAGTTGACAACTAAATGAGTTAATGTAGAGTTAAGAGATATTGATTAAAAATATTAATGAAATATTTAGATTCTTGTGCACACATAATAAATGATAGGAAACTTTTGAATTTTATATTATTATTTTTTTAATGAATAGACCACTACTTTTTATATATTTAATAAATGTAAAACTCAAATATATTCATTTATAATGAAAAATATAATTATAATAGTATTAAAAAAAATCACTATTATTTTTTAATATAAATTTTATATTAATTCATATAAAAAATATTACATCACATAAAATAAAAAATAATAAACTATGTATATTCATATTATTTTTTATATTAATATAAAAAAAATTTGTGGTTTAATGGGTAGGTAGGTAAAAGAGAAAAAAAGTAAAATCAAATTTTATTATAATTTTAGTAACATTAAAAATAGTTTTTATTTTTTATTTTGTTAGTATTTAAATGTTTTATTTATTTTTGGATGTAATAATTAAATATATTTATTTTTTAAATATTATTTAATAATATTAAAAATACTAAATATCTTTTATTTAGTATTTCAAGATAAGTCTATTTAAAATTAAATATTATTTAGTTTTCTTTTTAAAAAATTGATTAATAAATGTTTTTAGTATTTCAAAATGCTTCCACTACAATTTTAATTAATGCGAAGGTTCTGTTTTAGAGGAGTTGGAAGTAGTGATCAAATAAAATATTCTATATTTATTAGTTAAAGTTTATTTATCTTATTTCGAGGTGATCTTTTCAAGAACTTAACCAAGGTGAGGCTGATATGGAGTTAGCTATTGTCAAATAAAATTATGACACATAAGCATTATGTGTCCAACTCAACCATAATGGTTGACCAAAGATATTGAAATTCTATTGGTTTAAAAATTCAACTCAATGCAGCTCATCCATGGCACAGTGTTTTATAAGGCCCATTTTAGATCCCAAATTTCCTCTAATTCGGATATTATGATTGATGTACATTGTATATACTTCTAGTTTTTAAAAAATGTAGATCTTTATGTATTTTTTTAATATATATATAATTTTTTTTAATATATATATAAAACGCGTCCCTCGTGTCCTATTTCTGGGGTCGTCGTGTCTCGTGTCGAATACTTGTATTTTTGTGTCCTCCGTGTCCTGTGTCCTCGTGTCATGTGACTTTGGTTTGAATAAAGTGTCTTGGCCCCAACTCTGTGATGATCTGAAAGATATCATAGATCCCAATCATATGTCTGGTTGCTCCATTGTCAACAATCCAGACATTCTAAAAAACTGAGCTACCTATACTCGAATCAATCGAGACAAGAGAATACCCTTGCTCAAACTTCACTGCATAGTCTTCTACTGCTGCAGACGCTGCCATGTCTCTTTCAGTCTTCTCTTGGAGGCATAATGTTCCATATGACCACATTGGTAACATGTGACTTGACTGATGTCTTTCTTCTTCTTATTAACTTTTGTTGTAAGTGCCACGTTTTGCTCCACCTCTTCATTGACCTGACTAACCAGAGACCCTTCTCGAATCTCCTCCTGAGTAAAGTCATCCCACAGTCTGGACCAATTAGGAAGCTTCTCCCTACCTACTATGCACTTAACAGATACTTTCCATTTCTTGGTGAAACCCTTCAAGGCTATCCTCACCAGTTTTGAATATGGGATAATATCTCCTACGACTGCTAACTCATCTTTGACTTGCGCCGCTCGAGTTAAGTAAGAGGCCACACCTTCGTCCTTGTTCATCTTGTCCTTTAGTGCCATTTTGCGGTTCTCGTTCTTGGCTTCAAATAACTGGTTCAGGGTATCCCAAATGTCTTTAAGAGTCTTCTTGTTTGCCAAATGTGGAATGAGATGATCTTTTACTCCATCTAGGATCAGTCTCTGGGATCTGGTTTCTAGGGCTTCAAACTCATCCAAAGCAACCTAGTCTGTAGGTTTGGTCATCTTGGTGTTACCAAAACTCCATATCTTCCATTCTTTATGCACAACAGTTATTCTAACTTTCCATGGAAGATAGTTGGATATACCATTCAACCTATCTTCATATCGTATGCTCATCATTGGAATTTACTTTCAACAAATATTTTAACTTGAAAGACAACAACAGCTGCACGGCCTCTACATGTGTGTTATACGACTGTACGTTTTGCTGTACCTTCTTGCCTTGAAAATCGTGCCCACACGTGCCAGAATTGATTGCAACAGTATGGCCTATCAGTCTGCGATTAGTGCAACAACAATACCTTGGGAAATGTGCCCACACGTGTTGTATGACCTGTGTTAGACTGGCTGCTTTATGGTTCTAGATGCCTTGGGAAATGTGCTACTCCTATCCTTGGGAATTGTGCCACTACTCTAGGGCATTCCTTCTCTCTCCTCAATCTTCTTCTCTCTCTCTTCATTAATGGTGTGATCAATTTGTCCTTTCTCTCTTGTTTTATACTTTAAAATTTGTGACCATCTAATCTAGGCTTGAGATACTTTTACAAAATCAAGGGCCATCATTTAATGCAGCCACATTTAATAATTAATTCACTTTAATTATTAAATAATAACTTAAGTGAGACCTATTCCATAAAGTACAAAACATCACTTTGTTTAAATTCATAGTGGCATATTTCTAGTGTAGGACAACATGGATACAATAAACAATGCTTTTGCACTTTGCAGCCTTATTTCTTCCTGTATTATCGTTTGTATTATCGTTTGGACAGGCTTTCATAGAGCCTCATTTGACCCCTTATTGCCAATATAACACGTAGGCACTGGTATCACCTTTAAACCACCATAAATTTCTGCACAACCCTGTAAAATTTTTCCCATAACAGATCTGAAATTAATAGTTGCCTATCATACTTAAGATTTGTTTGAATTAAGTCTAAAGGAACTATAATAACTACATCTTAACTTAGACTGGAAATTCTAGCAATTGAATCTGTATGTTCAGCCATTAAAAAGATCTTTAAAGCAAATTTACTTAGGTCCGGAAAATATTCTTTCATTATAGCAAAACAGATTTTGAAAGTACAGTTCACATTTCATCATTAAATCTGCCATAAAGTCTGTTATCACCAACCTTGTAGCTGCTTGTGCAAGATGGATGGTAGAGGGACAAGCAACTAAGGAGGTGGAAACCAGACTGCCTAGACTCCCAAAGAGATGGTTGTCACGCCAATCAAGGCAGTCTTCACTTTATGTTGTTCGAGTCCAAGACAACAATGGGAGAAACCCAGATCTGCTCCCGATAGGAGAGATCAGACCTAGACACCAGATCAGATCAAAATAAACTTTGAGGTACCTAAGGTGTAAGGTGTTCAGAAACTCTAGATCTATAGTGGGATTCAGTAGATGGATCAGGACTTCAGCAATATATTGGCTGATCCAAAATAGTAATAGGATGACCTTTTGGGGAAATGGTTAGATCTAGGGTTTTGGTACTAGCAACTAAAGAAGATGATCTCTGCCTTGGAAAGTGTAACCGAGGCAAGATGGGCAGGAAAATAGTCGGGACTATCTAGTACCTGGCTGACAAACTCAATGAAGAAGGTGAACAGGTGTGATTGTTTGAGTCATCAAGGAACATCCAATTTCAAGGGGGAAAGGTCCATTAAGGGCTAGTGCTAAAACTGGGAGATCAGTGCCTTTCGTGCATTTGGGCAATGGAGTCAGTATACACCCAGCGTTGAGATAAACCCACCTAGGGTAGACCTTGATCTGTGGACCCAGATAAGTGTTTTGGTTCGGATGGCTTAATTTAAGGCGGGAATTCAATCAAGGAAGGCTAGCGCTAAGGTTGGATGAGACAGATCTGTTGATTCGAGGCCACCAGCAGACAACCAGCTCAGCGTTGAAGAAGAAATGGGATCAGGAGGGCCTGATCTACACACTTGGTTCAGAGAAATTTAGGAAAAGTCAGAGCCCAGAAAAGTCAAAGTTGATGAATGAGGCTGAGAGGATGAAAAAACTGATTTCTCTTCAGATCTAGGGCAAGCAGGTTGGATTTAGCTCAGCGTTAGGGGTGTTCTGGAGTGCTTAGGACCTGATCTATCAGCCTAGCCTGTCAGATTTCAGAAACAATAAACTCCGGAAAGGTTCAGTTTTTCACTGATGGCGCTAGGGTTGTTTTCAGTCTAGAACTCAGATCTAGGTCACACTGTCATGAATTTGAACAGTGTTGGGGGTGATTTGGAATGTGTGAGACCCGATCTACCAGTCTATGAAGTCAGAAATCAGAAAAAATCAAAACCCTAGCAGGTCAAATTTTCAGTGCGGGCGCTAGGTAGTTTTGAGACAATATTTCAGATCTAGGTCAAACCAGCAGGAATTTGACCAGCGTTGCAGTAGATTCAGTGAAGGGGGGGTCCAATCTATGAAATCTAGCAGTGGGTTGGCCAAAGATTGGACGGTTCCCGGATTTAATACTTTTTAGGGTTTTTTCAATATTTTAAGGATTTTCAGAAAAATGGAAGGAAAGTAGGGACAATGGATTGGGATCTGCTAAAGAAAAGAGAATTACTTGTTAGATCGTACCTGGAAATGCTTGTAGATGCCTTAACAGCGATGATCTTTGCTATCCCGATCAATTCTGGAAGATCCACGTGATTTCTATGACGAATGTAAGCCCCAAGCCACCAATGCGCCCCCTACCCTGCAAGAGGAAACGTCAACAATATCAGATTTGCTAAGACAAGATAAAGAAACCAAATGCTATAGGAAAGTAAAAAGAAGTAATCATAGATCACAATGACACTAATGAAAACCCCCTGATCCAAGACGAAGATAACCGAACGAGTTGAAGTTCCCTTGCAAAAACACTCCAGCCAAAACGCCCTCCTGTAGACAAGGCAATGATAGTAGAAAAACATAGATCTCACATCAATTTCCACAATGCTAGGAAGCAAAAGACTATCCAATCACCATTTGAGAACATCAGATGCAAAGCAGATCTAGAAAATATCCATGGAAAAATCTTTCTATTATTCAGATCCAAGAGCCAAAGACCCCTTACAAATGAGAAGCTCTCTCCTTTAAATAGAAATGAGAGAACCACAATCATAACCGAATCCTAACCACTTTCAAAATGAGTGGCTAAGATTAAAAGATAAAATATTCTAATCAATGGTTGAGATGAGCTCAACATACAATACATGGATCAATATAACCATAAAGTACCAAAGTGGATTAAAACACCCAACAAGAGGGTACCCCATTCAACAAGAAATAAATGAAGCACATGGTGGGTCCATGGAGTGTTGACTAACTCCCTCTGGGTGTCCCCATGGCACAATACAATAATATAATATTTTAATTCTTTGACTCTGTGCCTCTTTGAGGAAATCGTGAGCCTCCCAAAAGCTCCAGAAAATAATATAAAACTGACCAAAAAAAAATAGGTGTGGGCCCAAGCAAGTGCTGCAACTGCTGGAGAAGGTGCGGAGGACATCACTCTCATCATCATGACTCATCCCATGTCATTTCCTTGCCTCAGTAGCCCAAATCGATTTCTTCAATAGCCATTTAATCATTTATTAATCTGCCTTGGCAAACGTGAACCTGCCAAAACAGCCTCATAGGGTGCCTGCGTTGTCAAACTGAGCCTACTAAGCTCTCTGGGATGGGGGTACTATGGTACAATCAAGTGGCTGCACCCCCTATGTCCATACAACGCCCCAAGAGATCCAAATGAAACATCTCCTTGCTCAGACACATCATCCTGTGAAGCAAAACTGCATCAGAAAGGTAAAATGAGTCTGATCATCTCTGCAAGTGCTCGGAATTGAAAATAAACTGTCTCATTAGACTCAGAGAGTCCAAATCCATCTAGGGTGTATACTCATACCCTTTCCAAGTCTCTGCCTGATCATCAACAACATCTAATAGACAATATAATCACCTGTAAATGACCAGATACCAATAATATAACTCAGACTATCATCCCTCTGCTGCAAGTGCTATAAGGTTAAAACATGCTCTACAAATCATTTAAGCAACAATCACAACAAGTGGCAGTCATTTCACTGGCGACACATCAACCAAATACATATATAGGGCTTTATTTATTATTACTTAGACTAGACTTTCAAGGCTATACTCACTGCATAGTTGTAGTCAATTTGCTAGTGACGGGTGAAGGATAAAATTGACAAGGCTAGTGCAAAGGATGACTTCCTACTTAACATCATGACACTTTGGATATGGAAGGGGAATACTCACTATAACCAATGCCGGACAAATAACAACACAGGGAATGGTAGTGCCTCACAAATGGTTGAGTTGTTTAGAGAGTGCTTATTCAACTTAGGCATCATGTCTACATCAAGTTTGATCCAGTTTCATTAGGATCTTCAATTTTATTTCCATAGCATTTTTGGCCTTTACGTCCTTTTGGGGACTTCACCAATGTTTAAAAACACAGCTAATCGTAGCTTTCATCTGGGACATATTCAAATTTATAAGGTCAGCAATATTATGATATAGCATATATTTAACCATTGTTTTTTTGGACCTTTTCTTATACCCTTCGAGGACTATTTTAGCATTTCATTGCTCTTGCCCTTTTTCACATATGTTAAGAAACACATTTTTTAGCATTTTCATTTTCCATGGGCACATATAAACATTTCCAATATAAGTAGTACATGAGCTTTCAGTTTTAGCCAACAACTTCTCAAGTGACCAGGGGGAGTTCTACACAGTGCCAAACATTGGGACAATTGACCAGAATGATTTAGGCATACAATCCAACTCACCAAAGGCAAGTTCTGTCACCAACTCAGAGCCGCGACACAATAGAAATAAGGAGGTTTGTCCAACAAAGGTTCTAGTAGGGAAAAAGGTCCTCCATGCCATAAGTCAAGTAGTAAGTCAGGTTAAAAATTGGAAGGAAATGGATGGGTGGAGACCATGAAAAATGAAGCCAACACTAGCAAGCCAAAACAATGGTGGGAATGACTACCTCTATTCTCCCTAAGGAGGGTAAAACTAATGAGCATAGATCAAGAACTTCCAAGTCTAGGTAGGGACATCAATATATAATACAAAAACAATCCAAGTCCATATAATTATGACCGTTAGATTAAGACACTACATGTTAATACATTTCACAAAGATGAGTATAAAAGCAATGATAACCATAACACAATATAATAAAAGATGAGTCATAATCATTCATATAATCCATCCGAAACATCATCTGTCCAATGAGAAAGTACTGATATAAAACTGGGCATCAATAACTGCTCTGCAATGACTAAATGGCTATATCGGTCCTCAAATCTGAGTGTCTTGAGACTCGGTCCTGACATGGGAGAGTACAATAGTCCACAAATACAATAAAGATCCGTTAAAACTGCTCATCTCAGCATCTCATATGTAAGAGGTCTGGCTGAAAAATGTACTATATTTGAAAAATAGAATATGGTAGCCCGGCTACTATATATGTGATAACATATGGCTCTAGCTGGGACAAGTGGTCTGCTGAAAAGAGCGCTTGAGAACCTCAAAATCTCTAGTCCTCGTACTCTGCTTCTCGCATCCTCGATCAATCCATCCAGCTCTGCAATTGCTACCAAAAATGTCACTGACTACCTGCAGCATGTCCAAAGCTATACCAAACTCACAGACCGATCGTCAGAACGATATGTGGATAATATATAAAACACTGAAAATAAAGATGCATGAAACTGAAAAGCAGAAAAATAAATCTAATCTATAACCTTAACTTTCAATAAAAGTTTGATTTTTTATTTTGCAAGATAACAGAAATCAAAACTATACTAAGAGCTTCAAAGGTCAGCTTCAAACAAAGATGCAAAGTTCTACACTACTGCTGGGAAAGGCTTATTCAATCCTACCTACCCTACTTTAACCAGTTTAGACAAGTGTTAGGTAAAATCATAAATCCAATGTAACCACTTGCTGAACGAATCAATTGAGTTTTCTTTACAGTTAATGACCCAACAAGCCAAAGATGGTTTGAAAGTAATGTATATGAAAATTGAAACCATTCTAACTTGTTGTTTCAAATTCAAAGAAAGATCTAGAATGAAATCATGCCAAGGTTGAAATTGACTTTCTAGAAACTCATCCATTCAGATACTGACAGGATCATAAGAAGTATGCAAGCATGCTCTTGATGGAAGGAGACAATATGACTCATGATTCAACCACTCCAAACAGTTCTTTGTTTTCTCCTCTACCTTACTAGGACATTCAATTCTATTCTCTCCAAAAGAAATGGGAAAATCAAATGGGGACAAGTTGTAATGTAATGAAACTGTGAATGCGATCAAGCCCATTTGTTGTTTAAAAATGGAGAAAATATGAAATTGATCTTTATACATCTTCTCCAGCCATCCATAATACAGATTTACAAATTGAAAAAAATTATTCATTAAGGATGACTGAGAAGAGACATGAAGTGCATTTTTCCCAATTACGTGATAATGCTTAAACTCCCGATTCAAAATTTCGAAAGTAACAACTTGATTTAAAGACACACCCATACAAGAAGATTTGAAGAGTTGGGACGGGAGGGTGGATTGAAAATTTTCTCCCATACTTGGAATGATTGATCTCTGAATTTGATGTGAGGAAAAAACATTTAAATTAATTCCAGGAGTGATTTCAAGATTCGAAACAAGGTCAGTATCCACACATTGAATCAACATATTCTGATTAAGGATTGGATGAAGAATTCTATCGATACTATCAGGACAAGGCTCCTCATTGCAATGTTCTTGATCAAGTTTACTTACAATCGTATCATCATGTGATTGTTCTTCTTTAAGCTGTAGATAAGGAAAAACATCAATAAGTTTGGTTCCAGTTTCCCTATCACTCTTACAAGCATGCTCTTCAATCACAATATGACCCCAAGATTGCTCTTCATTATCACTCTTACAAGCATGCTCTTCAATCACAATATGACCCCAAGATTGCTCTTCATCGGAAGTTTGATTGATTTCATCAAAGTCTGAATCCATATTTAGATGGCTTGCATACTGTCTCAAATTATCGTCAATTAGGCAATGACTATGGAGTTCCTCTTCTAAAGGCTCTTCAATGGACTCACAAATGGAAGGCTCAACTATGGATGCTTCTTGATGGTGATTGGGTTCCCTTCCACAGATCAAATCCAAGATTTGCTTTGTGACTGCTTCAGGTAATAATAGCAGAGTATCTCGTATGATTTGATTGATATCCCTCTTAGTTTCAATATGAGGTTTTGAAACATTATTCTCGAAGTACTCTGTAACATTCTTATGGATTGCAGGCACCCTCATAATTTGGAACATATCAGGAGAGGAATGGTCCAATTGAGAAAGCACGTTGTCAATATATTGATTGTCAACTGCATAATCATTGCTAGACTGACACTCTAAAATTTTATTAGTGTTTCTACTCCAACTATCAATTAACAAATCTGCGAACATGTCATACCCAGTGATGGATTCTGGTGCTAAATGATCAAACCATAGTTGAACATCCTTTTACAAGGATTCTCCTAAGGCTCGCATAAAAACATCTTCATTTTCCGCACCTCTAATTTCCATGTAATCCCAGAGAATGTCCAAATGACTTTCAATAGATATATCATTATTCCCACTAAACTAGGGCAACCTCCTAGTGTAATCGTTTGGCATAGAATGAGGTGCTCTCGGTATTTCAAAAAAGTCAAAAGGAGAACGTTTGTCTTGTTTTTTAATAGCTTTGGTTACTTGGCTATAAGGCTTTGACTGGGACTGTCTTCTAGGTTCATGTCGACTTACAGATCCACTCGGGATGGTTGGGAAATCTTTATTGCATGGGTGAGGAAGTTGGTGGGTATCATAAAGATTGTGATAACTAGATTCATACCCATAGTCATGCTCGAGATAATCTTCATACCCGTAGTCTGACCTCCTTCTATCCCTTTCGTTTATTTGTCTTGTAGTTTCAATCATGTTTTTGGTTACTTCTTTCACGTGCCTCAAAAATACATCTGAATTCATTATGATTTATGGTATGCTCTAAGAACTTAAGATTAATACGTTGGGTACGGTCCTTAGTGGAGATGCTAGGTGAACCACACAAGTAATTCACCAATAAAAGATATGTCGTAGGGAAAGGTGAGGTACGTTGAACCGAGGTAGGCGTCTACCTCCCCGGCAACAGCGCCAAAATGTTGGCAAAGAGAATGGGAGTATAGATTGAGGAAAAAAAATGTTGAACCAGGGTAGGCCTCTACCTCCTCGACAACGGCGCCAAAATGTTGGCAAAGAGAACGGGAGTATAGCTTGAGAAAAAATGTCGAACCAGGGTAGGCCTCTACCTCCCCGACAACGGCGCCAAAATGTTATCACCAACCTTGTAGCTGCCTGTGCAAGATGGATGGTAGAGGGACAAGCAACTAGGGAGGTCAAACCCAGATTGCCTAGACTCCCAAAGAGATGGTTGTCATGCCAATCAAGGCAATCTTCGCTTTATGTTGTCCGAGTCCAAGACAACAATGGGGGAGACCCAGATCTGCTCCCGATAGGAGAGATCAGAGCTAGACACCAGATTAGATCAAAATAAACTTTGAGGTATGTAAGGTGTAAGGTGTTCAAAAACTCTAGATCTACAGTGGGATTCTGTAGATGGATCAGGACTTCAATAGTATATTGGCTGATCCAAAACAGTAATAGGATGACCTTTTGGGGAAATGGTTAGATCTAGGGTTTTGGTACTAGCAACTAAAGAAGATGATCCATGCCTTGAGAAGCGTAACCGAGGCAGGATGGGCAGGAAAATAGTCGGGACTATCTAGTACCTGGCGGACAAACTCAATGAAGAAGGTGAACAGGTGTGATTGTCTGAGTCATCAAGGAACATCCAATTTCAAGGGGAAAAGGTCAATTCAGGGCTAGCGCTAAAAATGGGAGATCAGTGCCTTTCGTGCATTTGGGAAATGGAGTCAGTATACACCCAGTGTTGAGATAAACCCACCTAGGGTAGAACTTGATCTGTGGACCCAGATAAGTGTTTTGGTCCGGATGGCTCAGTTAAGTTAGGAATTCAGTCAGGGAAGGCTAGCGCTAGGGTTGGATGAGACAGATCTGTTGAGCTGAGGCCACCAGCAGACAACCAACTCAACATTGAAGAAGAAATGGGATCAGGAGGGCTTGATCTACACACTCGGTTCAGAGAAATTTAGGAAAAGTCAGATCCCGAAAAAGTCAAAGTTGATGAATGAGGCTGAGAGGATGAAAAAACTGATTTCTCTTCAGATCTAGGGCAAGCAGGCTGGATTTAGCTTAGCGTTAGGGGTGTTCTGGAGTGCTCAGGATCTGATCTATTAGCCTAGCCTGTCAGATTTCGGAAACAGTAAACTCCGGAAAGGTCTAGTTTTTTAGTGATGGCGCTAGGGTTGTTTTCAGTCTAGAACTCAGATCTAGGTCACACTGTCATGAATCTGAACAACATTGGGGGTGATTTGGAATGTGTGAGATCCGATCTACCAGTCTATGAAGTCAGAAATCAGAAAAAATCAAAACCCTAGCAGGTCAAATTTTCAGTGGGGGTGCTAGGCAGTTTTGAGACAATATTTCAGATCTAGGTCAAACCAACAGGAATTTGACTAGCGTTGCAGTAGATTCAGTGAAGGGGAGTCCCGATCTATGAAACCCAACAGTGGTTTGGCCAAAGATCGAACAGTTCCCGGATTTAGTACTTTTAGGGTTTTTTCAGTATTTTAAGGATTTTCAAAAAAATGGAAGGAAAGCAGGTACAATGGATTGAGATCTGCTAAAGAGAAGAGAATTACTTGTTAGATCGTACCTGGAAATGCTTGTAGATGCCTTAACAATGATGATCCTTGCTATCTCGATCAATTCTGGAAGATCCACGTGATTTCTATGACGAATGTAAGCCCCAAGCCACCAATGCGCCCCCTACCCTGCATGAGCAAACATCAACAGTATCAGATTTGCTAAGACAAGATAAAGAAACCAAATGCTACAGGAAAGTAAAAAGAAGTAATCATAGATCACAATGACACTAATGAAAACCCCCTGATCCAAGACGAAGATAATCGAACGAGTTGAGGTCCCCCTACAAAAACGTTCCAGCCAAAATGCCCTCCTGTAGACAAGACAATGATAGCAGAAAAATATAAATCTCACATGAATTTCCACAATGCTAGAAAGCAAAAGACTATCCAATCACCATTTGAGAACATCAGATGCAAAGCAGATCCAGAAAATATCCACGGAAAAATCTTTCTATTATTCAGATCCAAGAGCCAAAGCCCCCCTACAAATGAGAAGCTCTCTCCTTTAAATAGAAATGAGAGAACCACAATCATAACCGAATCCTAACCACTTTCAAAACGAGTGGCTAAGATTAAAAGATAAAATATTCTAATCAATGGTCGAGATGAGCTCAACATACATACATGGATCAATATAACCATAAAGTACCAAAGTGGACTAAAACACCCAACAAGAGGGTACCCCACTCAACAAAAAATAAATGAAGCACATGGTGGGTCCATGGAGTGTTGACTAACTCCCTCTGGGTGTCCCCATGGCACAATACAATAATATAATATTTTAATTCTTTGACTTTGTGCCTTCTTGAAGAAATCGTGAGCCTCCCAAAAGCTCCAGAAAATAATATAAAACTGCCAAAAAAAAAATAGGTGTGGGCCCAACCAGGTGCTGCAACTGCTGGAGAAGGTGCAGAGGACATCACTCTCATCGTCATGACTTATCCCATGTCATTTCCTTGCCTCAGTAGCCCAAATCGATTTCTTCATCAGCCATTTAATCATTTATTAATCTTCCTCGGGAAACGTGAACTTGCCAAAACAGCCTCCTAGGGTGCCTGAGTTGTCAAAATGAGCCCACCAAGCTCTCTGGGATGGGGGTACTATGGTACAATCAAGTGGCTGCACCCCCTATGTCCATACAATGCCCTAGGAGATCCAAATGAAACATCTCCCTGCTCAGACACATCATCCTGTGAAGAAAAACTACATCAGAAAGGTAAAATGAGCCTGATCATCTCTGCTAGTGCTCGGAACTGAAAATAAACTGTCTCATTAGACTCAGAGAGTCCAAATCCATCTAGGGTGTATACTCATACCCTTTCCAGGTCTCTGCCTGATCATCAACAACATCTAATAGACAATATAATCACCTATAAATGACCAGATACCAATAATATAACTCAGACTATCATCCCTCTGTTGCAAGTGCTATAAGGTTAAGACATGCTCTACAAATCATTTAAGCAACAATCACAACAAGTGGCAGTCATTTCATTGGCGGTACATCAACCAAATACATATATAAGGCTTTATTTATAATTACTCAGATTAGACTTTCAGGGTTTTACTCACTTCATAGTTGTAGTCAATTTGCTAGAGACGGGTGAAGGATAAAATTGACAAGGCTAGGGCAAATGATGACTTCCTACTTAACATCATGAAACTTTGGATATGGAAGGGGAATACTCACTATAACCAATGCCGGACAAATAACAACACAGGGAATGGCAGTGGCTCACAAATGGTTGAGTTGTTTAGAGAGTGCTTATTCAACTTAGGCATCATGTCTACATCAAGTTTGATCCAGTTTCATTAGGATCTTCAATTTTGTTTTTATGGCCTTTTTGGCCTATATGTCCTTTTTGGGACTTCACTAGTGTTTAAAAGCACAGCTAATCGCAGCTTTCATCTGGGACATATTCAAATTTATAAGGTCAGCAATATTAGGATATAGCATATATTTAACCATTGCTTTTTTGGACCTTTTCTTATACCTTTCGAGGAGTATTTTAGCATTTCATTGCTCTTGCCCTTTTTCGCATATGTTAAGAAACACATTTTTTAGCATTCATTTTCCATGGGCGCATATAAACATTTCCAATATAATTAGTACATGAGCTTTCAGTTTTAGCCAACAACATCTCAAGTGACCAGGGGGAGTTCTACACAGTGCCAAACATCGGGACAACCGACCAGAATGATTTAGGCATACAATCCAACTCACCAAAGGCAAGTTCTGTCACCAACTCAGAGTCGAGACACAATAGAAACAGGGAGGTTTGTCCAACAAAGGTTCTAGCAGGGAAAAATCTCCTCCATGCCATAAGTCAAGTAGTAAGTGAAGTTAAAAACTGGAAGGAAATGGATGGGTGGAGACCGTGAAAAATGAAGCCAACACTAGCAAGCCAAAACAATGGTGGGAATGACTACCTCTATTCTCCCTAAGGAGGGTAAAACCAATGACTCTAGATCAAGAACTTCCAAGTCTAGGTAGGTACATCAATATATAATACAAAAAAATCCAAGTCCATATAATTATGACCGCCAGATCAAGACACTACATGTTAATACATGTCACAAAGATGAGTATAAGAGCAATGATAACCATAGCACAATATAATAAAAGATGAGTCATAATCATGCATATAATCCATCTGAAACATCATCTGTCCAATGAGAAAGTACTGATATAATACTGGGCATTAATAACTGCTCTGTAATGACTAAATGGCTACATCGGTCCTTAAATCTGAGTGTCCTGAGACTCAGTCCTGACATGGGAGAGTACAATAGTCCACAAATACATTAATGATCCGTCAAAACTGCTCATCTCAGCATCTCATATGTAAGAGATCTGGCTGAAAAATGTACTGTATCTGGAAAATAGAATATGGTAGCCCGACTACTATATATTTGATAACAAAGTCTGTTGGATTCACTGAATAATTTCACTTTAAATCAGTCTTCAATTCTGTCCAATAAATCTGAAATTCGTAACAACAGAATCACCTTCGGAAAATATATTGATAAATAAGTTTATAAACTCTTTCTCATATCGACCCAACTCCCAGATCAGTAAAGGCTAGGGGCTCTCGATCCACGAGATCTCAGCGGCAGCTCCGCATCAGACCCCCCTCCAGGAGATGTCCAAGACTATCTAGATCCCACCAACAACATCTTAGAGGGCGACCCGTGCCTACTTGCCCCAATTCAGAACAGCAGACACTTTTACAGTTTTCTTCGTTCAGCCTCGGATGTTAGGAGTACCAGACCTTCCTTGGTCTTTTCGGCTCCTGGATCTTGTCCACTTGAGCTCCTTCGCCCCTATGCAAGACTACATGATTGGAATCCGAGCAGGAACTCTTCCATGCTTCAGCCTAGCTCGACTTGCTTATATTTACTTCTGTCTACTTCATTGTTTATATTTTATTAATGTCCACTAATGACCACAAAGTAGGTCAACATCACTGTTGGTTACAATGATAGGTTATGCATGTGGGAGGATCAAATGATAGGATTTCTACATGCATAACCTATCATTGTAACCGACAGTCTCGTTGACCTACTTTGTGGTCATTAGTGGACATTAATAAAATTATCTTATCTTATCTTATCATCTATCATATATTCTTGGACTTAGTGGAGATAGGGAAGCCCCCTTGTGTTGGTAACCTGCCATAACCTGCCATCCTCAAGTGAGGGAGGAGGATATTGAGGTGACAGTGGTAACTCTTCTAAGTTTCACTGAAATTTTCACTCAGCAATGATTTTACATCTAACGTGAAAGATTAGGCGGTAACAATTATGATCCCATTTAATAGCACTATGATGTCATCGTTTTGTGAAAGAATAATTATTCTTTTTGATTCATTGTGTTCTGTTTGTTTGTTGTGTTTTTATTTCACATGTGATTTCTCTCCCCACCCTCCATCCCATAAGTGAGAGTGAGATACTCCTAATGGTAGATGAAGAGAGCATTAATCAACAACTCACTCATGAAGAGAAAACAAGTCCTTCTCTTACCTACCCAAGCTAGACCCAACAGATATTTTTTATTTCTTTCTATAAACTTTGTAATATTAACAAGTAATTATTAACAAGGCAAGGTCTATCTAATTCCTAGTCAATACTTGAATTGCACCACTTTGACTCATTCTTATACATTCCATTAGGCTTTGGCATATTTGTTTTCATTAGGCAAAGTAGGGCCGATCTAGTAGTTCATAGATGGCACTTGCTTACAGTGGCCGAGAGGCTAGTGCTACTGATTGATTCACCTTCTTTCTCTAAACAGAGCTCCTATTGTCATGTTAAAATGCAGCCATTGTTAAGAAACCTTTGCTACTATGACCTCAAATCCCTGTGGAACTTGAGGAATCTGTGGGGTATTGATATTATGTCTTGCACTTTTGCTTTAGATAATTTGAGATTGTTCTATAATGTTGGCATTTGTTCCTCAAATTATTTGTATGTTCTATAATGTTGACAGTTGTTCGTCAAACTATTTGTATATAAAATACATCTATTTATTTGTTTGTTGTTTTGTATGGCTCAGATTTGGAATCATGTAGAATGTATTCTCAAGTACCCGGGCCAATTTCGCACGTACGCAGCTTTTCCTTTTCTATTTATGTTTATTTAGTTATTTACTTTAAAGTTTTGACAAATTTTAACACATGACTGTTAAATTTTGTTGCTCATGCCATTCAGAATAGATGACGTGGAGGGGCTTGATGCTCTTGAAAGTGAAGATCAAAAGAAGATAAAGAAATACTTTGAGGGTCTTTGTGAAGGTTCTGCTCCAACCAATGCATACAAGCTTGTGGAGGGTATTGATGAATCTGCCATTGAAAAATCTAAGAGTTCTCGTGCAACTTGTAAAAGCTGCAATCAAAAGATAGCCAAAGGAGAGGTGAGATTTCATTGGTTCTGTGGTGCTTTCCCATCATAATAATTCTCCCAGTGTAAAAATTTTGCTGCACATATTTAGATCCTAGAGATATATTTGATTATTTATCAGACTTTCATTTCAATTTGTCTTTTACTTTCCTCCTTTGCCTTTGTTCAGACTTTTGAGACCTTTTCCTCTTTCTGCATCTGTTTATTTATTTTTGTTGTTGTTCATTAAAACTTGTGGCATATGGTTGATGGTTAGATTCTTTGCTGTCATGATAAAATGTAGGTGCCCCCATTTTGTTAAACTACTCTCTCACCTTTCATTGCTAAAATTTTGGCAGATCTGAAGTCCTTTATTGCAACAACCTAGCCATTTTAGCAATGACACCTTACAACGATATAAAAATCAAAATATCTTTTGGCATGAAATACCATAATTGTATAAAAGTTAAAACCAGTTTATAAAACTGGCAAAAGGCATTTTCATGTTGTATTGGTTTGGTTAGAAGCTCATTTTATTTTCACTTTTCATAGCAGAAATCAGTCCATTAATCTATTATGCTTTTACCTCATGCATCTATGTTAAATAAATCAGTATGGATCCATCTTAAGCATGATCTATCCAGTGCCAGGTGGATAAAATCTCTGGAAGTGATTTTTTTTGTAAGTGCAAATAATTGATCCATCTTACTGCCTGATAGATCTGGACTTGAGATTGCTCTATACTGGTTTAACAATGTTGTACGCCAAAATTATTTTAGGATTATATGCAAATAAATAAAAAACTTTACATGAAAGAATTACAGAAAATTACAGATATGCAAATATTCTGAAACCCACAGAGACTTCATTATGAGTATTACTCTTCCAGAGGAATAGACTGTTTCAGATTCACTGTTAGAGTTTTCTGGCAGCTACTACAGACATTGGATGGTTTATTTAGCAGTTTAGATTTACATTGACACAGTATCCTATTATGTTCAGGCTTCTCAAAATAAAATTGTAAGCAAGCAATAACTGATAAAACCCAGCTTCTTTTCCATGTAACATACATAATTATAGCTGCAGATTCTATTATCATTTATGTTCTTTAGACTGACACAGTTTACCATCTTGTTCAGGCTTCTCCAAGTAAAACTGTAAGCAAACAATAACAGATAAAACCCAGCTTCTCTTCCATGTAATATACATACTTTTAGCTGTCAGTCTCTATGATTATGTATGTTTTGTTGATTTTTACCTAGGAATTGTTCCCCTAAGTGACTTTTGCCTAAGTCACTAGGAAAAGGGGTTTGAGTCTCTTGGACTTTATATTAATGACTTGAGATGAGCATTAATTGCACTTTAGAGAATAAAGTGCACTTTAAGTGAAATATTTAAAAAGTGAGTGAAATTAATTAGTTTGTGGAAAAAAAGTGATTTTAATCACAACCACCTATCTAGACTAATTTGAGCCCCTAGGATTAGTTGACTTTTCATCTAAGTTGCATTGAAACAGATACAGATACAGGGAGGGAAACTGATACGACAAATTTTGAAAAATGTCGGATACGATACGGCAAAGAAACGTTAGCAGACATACATACTTTAAAGTTTAGATTACCATTCATCAATTAGATGTAAAGGTAGTCATGTCATTTATAACAATTAAAATTATCAAACTCAAATATAGGCTTAAACAATATTCTTCAATCTCAAGTGCCATATATAAGTCACCCATTGGCAAGCATTTAAACAAGAACATGTCAACTACTACTAAACATCGATTTCAAACCCTAAAATTATTTCATGGATGTATCCAAATGTTACCATCTAACAAATATTACGTTGATTGCACCTCTAGAAAAGTGTTGAAATTCGTGATTAAACACAATTTTTGATGTATGCCAAAGACTCAACTATGTTGTATTTGGGTTGGTCCACTCACTGACGAGACAATCAACTAGGCAAGTGAGAGTCGATTGACCAACCGACTGGTTCAAAAGGTGACTAACTGACTGGCTCATAAAGGGCCTAAATTCATAGGATTGTCTATGATTTGCAACCGACTTGGATATTCAAATTAGACAAAATCAACCATGTTTTAAGGGGATTAATTAAGCACTCAAGTATAAATAAGTGAGCTCATGTTTTAGGGCAACTTAGGTGTGACTATGATGACATGCAATATTGCACTCTATGCCATAATACTATCTCTAGACACCAATGAGTTCCCATGGATATGTTGTTTACGTTTTATTGTTTATACTAATAAATTAAATGCTTGAAATAAGATTAAACTATCACATGCATATCATATGGAGAACTGGCTAAACGACGCACCATCATAATTCTCTCCACGACATAAGGATAGGGATATGAGTACTAGCAATGGAGTAAATAAGGCCATAGGTTAAGGGTTCATACTAATTCAAAAAGGAAAAAAAGAAAACTGAAGCTTGTTGGAAGATTATTGGAAATATGTGTTGGTTTATGTAACCCTTCATAAATGTAGTACGCTATTTTGTATGGCTAATTCCATCGTATCAATTTTGATATGCAAGTTGTTTTATCACATATGCAAGTCATTGGGATCTATTTGAAACAAAGTTGTGAGGAATTGGCAAAAAAACTGGAAAAAAAAAGAAGTCTTTGTACTTCTATAGTAGGTTGTGAAACTAACAATATAGTAGATAAGCATTTGATACAATAAAATGTCCATAGATCAATGATTTTTTGAACCAACGGTAAGCCTCTATCAATTTTGGAAAATTACAATGAAACAAAATTCATGAGACATAAAATGTCAGATTACCATTCACCAATTTAGGATTAAGGTTTTGCCCTTGATTTATAAGCTTGAAGGTTTTATATCTAAGTTTTGAGGTTCAATTGAGGGTTAGGGTTTTATAGTTTGCCTTTGGGGTTAATTATTTGTTTATTTTTATGTCAAAAAATCATTATTTCTAGTAAAAAACTTGCCCTGTAGCAGCTGAAACGTTTCAGAAAACCAGGAAACTGCTGGAAATGTTCCAGGAAATGGCTGGAAATGACTTGGAAACGTTTCTGATTTTTATGTCAAAAAATCACTATTTCTAGTAAAAAACTTGCCCTATAGCAGCTGAAATGTTTTAGAAAACCAGGAAACAGCTGGAAACGTTCGAGGAAACGGCTTGGAAACATTTCTGATTTTTGGAAACATTTTAGTGTTATTTTCCAAGCCGTATCCCTTATGTTTCAGTTTCTGAAATGGGGAAACGCCTTCCTAGACGTTTTTGGTAACTTAGCTTTTCATTCACCCTAATTTTTTCACCAAAAAGGAAAGCTTCCAAGTGAAGAATCACTTTTGCATTTGAGAGAGAAGAGAGAGCCATTTTTTGAGAAAGAGAGAAAAATAGCAGCAACACCATTTTTCTTAGGGCATGCATCTCGAGGAGGGAAAGTACAACAGCAGTGCAAAGAAATCGAGGTAAGGTACATCATCATTTATTGCTGGTCTGTACAATTTGTACGGTACGGATTTCGTACAACAGCACGGATCTCTAGGCAAAAAGTACAACATGGTTTTCAAGGCAGATTTTTGGGCACGGTTTTCGAGATTTTTTTTTCCTGGGCACGGATCTTGAAGTAGTTTGTAGGCATGGATTTTGAGGACCGTACAGACAGTCCATACAGTCTGTCCGTACGGCTTCCGTACAACTCGTACAACAACATAGAAATCAAGGCAAAGAACATCAACATTTTTGAGTTTGCATTTTTCTGTGGCACGGAAAACGAGGCAGAATATTTTCGTTTGGTTGAGATAAGTTGGTCTGAAAATTATTTCTATCTATTGCTGTAAATTTTCCAGGTAACAAAAATTTCTCTCTCAGGTTTTCCTTGGAAGTTGGGGTTTTTCCTGTGTCATTGGACCAAAAATATTGTGTCTGAAATTTATCTTTGAATGTGGTTTATTTGCTGTTAGTGAAAATGAAGTAGAAACTTTTCTTGTGTTTCAGTCCTATATTATTTATGAGAAAAATCTAATTTGCAGCAGTAAAACAAATTGGGTTGGGCATTAAACAATGTTTTAAAACGGAGTTGGAAACCGGGTTGGGAAAGTGCTGAAATTTCTACATGGTATCAAGAGCTTTGTTAAAGAAGAGGGAAGATTTATACACAGTGAAAAATTTTAGACTTCAGTGATTTCTTTTGTCAGTGGGAAACACCTTTTTGAAACTTGAACTTTGTAGATATAATGGCAATTGGACTTAAGATGGAGGATAGGCTTGATGGGGTTGGGAATTTTGTCCCATGGAAACCTAGGATATTGCTTATGTTGGCGGAAAATGAGTTATGGGATGAGGTAGTAAAAAATATTGCAGCTCACCCTAATGTTGTTTCCGATGCTACCGCCCTGATGTTGTTTCCACTGCCACCGCTGATCCAATTGGACTAGCCGCTTTCAATAAGGACATTAAGGCCAGAAGGATTAGTCTAGATGCAGTTAAAGACCATGTGATTCCACACATCTCGAGTAAAGACTCGTGCAGATCAGATGTGGGATGCTTTGACCAGCTTGTTTCAAAGCTCAAACGAGAATAAAAAGTTGGTTTTGAGGGAGAAGTTGAAAAATATCAAGATAGCCGAAGGAGAGATCGTGATATCTTACCTTACTAGGATCTCTCAGGTGAGAGATGAGCTTGCAGCAGTGGAGGAGGTTGTTCCTAATGCAGAGCTAGTGCAGACAGCTATGAATGGGGTTTCAAAGCCTTGGGCTGTGTTTGTGGAGGATTTAGTGGCTAGGGAGAAAATACCTACTTGGGACAAGATTTGTGATGATTTTGTTCAGGAGGAGACTTAGAGGGGTCTTGTGCAGGGCAACGCTTCTACTAGTAGGGAGGAAGAGGAGAATGTGGCTTTGCTATCAAAGGGGAAGAAGAAGTTCAAGAAGGGTCCTAAGAAGGGTGGGGCTAAGCAGCAGGAGGGGCAGAAGAAGGATTTGAGCACTGTGAAGTGCTTCGCTTATCAGAAGTTTGGACACTATGCTGGGCAGTGTCCACAGAAAAAGAAGAAGCAACAACAGACAGTAGCTTCTACAGAGGTTGAGGATTTTACAGCAAGATTTGAGAGAGTTTTCTCTCTGCATTGGGCATGTTGATAGAGAGAGAGCATCCATCATCACTAGTGCAGATGTTGATAGTGAGAGGGAGTATTCCTTGTTGACTAGCTATTCTTTTGAGTGCATCCACCACCAACACGTGGTATATTGATAGTGGAGCTTCGAGCCACATGACAGGTGCTCAAGAGATGTTCTCCGAGCTTTCACAGTCAGAGATTGATGTGGAGGTAGTGTTGGGGGATGACACAGTTGTTAGAGCAGTTGGGCGTGGGACAATTACCTTTCAGTCTTCAGAGGGAGTCCATGAGTTCCATGATTTTGAGAATGTACTATATGTACCTGGGCTGAAGAAGTATTTGATCTCAGTTTCCATGATCGAGGATAGAGGTCTTGGGGTGTCCTTCCTAGATGGACATGTGCGTGTTTTTCCCAAGACTGCGGGACCATCTGCTTCATACACCATTGGAGTCAGATGTGGGAAACTGTACAAGCTCTTGTTTCATCCCTAGGATGCTTTGGCACATAGCAGTAGCAATGAGCTTTGTGAGCTGTGGCATAGGAGGATGGCTCATCTGCATCATCCTGCTTTGCATATGTTGAGGTATATGATTACAGGGTTGCCAGAGTCCAATACGGAGCACAGTGAGGTATGCAGGGGGTGTGCTTTGGGAAAGTAGACCAAGACTGCTTTTACTAGTAGTGATAGCAGGTCAGCAAAAGTTCTTGACTTGATACATTTCGACTTGTGTGGACCTATGTCAGTTGTTTCTTTGAGAGGGTTCGAGTATTATGTGACATTCATCGATGACCATTCCAGGAAGACTTGGATCTACTTCCTGGAGAGCAAGAAATTTGAGGAAGTCTTGCAGAGGTTCCAAGAGTTCAAAGCTCTTGTGGAGAACCAGACAGGGAGGAAGATACAGGCACTCAGATCAGATAACGGGGGTGAGTATACCTCCAAGGAGTTCAATGGGTATTGCAGACATGAGGGCATTCAGAGATAGTTGACGGTACCATACACTCCTGAGCAGAATGGAGTGGCAGAAAGGAAGAACAAATCTATAGTTGGAGCTACGAGATCATGTTGCATGATCAGTCACTTCCTTTCTTCCTCTGGGCGGAGGCATGTAGCATAGCTGTATACCTTTAGAACAAGAGTCCCCATCGTGTTGTGGGGAACAAGACACCTGAGGAGAGTTTCACAGGAAAGAAGCCCGAGGTGAGTCATTTTAGGATATTTGGTTGCTTGACTTACTCACATGTCCCTTCTGAGAAGAGGACAAAGTTTGATCCCATAGTAGAGAGAGGCATCTTTGTGGGATATGATGAGACTTCGAAGGCCTTCCGCATTTATCTTCCTTCTTAGAGGAAGGTGGTTTTGAGGAGGGCAGTGAGATTTGAGGAGGAGCGGGCCTTCAGGAAGTCTAGAGAGTCAGAGCAGGGAGAGTAGTAGGTTCCCGCACCTCAAGTAGTTTCACAGGTACCTTCAGTGCAGTTGACAGCTTCACAGGCTTCCGGGGTTACTGGACCACACAGTATAGGCACAGGTTCTCCAGTTTTAGTGGTTCATCCAGCAGGATCTTTGGGGATAGGTTTTGGGTCTCAGGTTACAGGATCATCATACAGAGCTTCAGGATCACAGGGTTCACCAGTAACGTACACAGCTTCTGGTTCAAAGGTTACTGGGGTTTCTACCTCTGGGAGTTCATTAGATGAGGACAGACCAGTGTGGGAGCAGTCTTCAGGGAAGAAGAAGCCTAAGTGGCTTCGGGACACCTTGAAGGAAGCAAAGGAGTTTGGAACACCCAACGAGCCAGTGAGGGCTATTCAGATGCCAGACAGATTGGGTATGGCATTAGTGGCTAGTCTTCGTGATTTAGAGCCATCTACCTTTGAGCAGGCCTCTTAGCATCATGTTTGGAGAGATGCCATGATGGAAGAATACCATTCCATCATGAAGAACAATGTTTGGGAGATTTTTCTGAGACCCGAGGGGAAGTCAGTGGTGACTTTTCGTTGGCTTTAGAAGCTAAAACATGCTGCAGATGGTAGTGTGGAGAAGTACAAGACTCAGTTTGTGGTTCGGGGGTTTTCACAGGTTGAGGGAGTTGATTATGATGAGACCTTTGCACCGGTTGCTCGTTATACTTCTATCACGGCATTAATTTCCATTGCCGCAGAAATGGGTTGGAAGATCCATCAGATGGATGTGAAGACCGTATTTCTCAATGGAATCATACAGGAGGAGGTGTATGTGGAGCAGCCTTAGGGCTTTGAGATTCATGGGAGAGAGTCTCGTGTTTGCAGGCTGAAGAAAGCCTTGTATGGGCTGAAGCAAGCTCCTTGAGCTTGGTACTCTAGGATTGACTCGTACTTGCAGCGAATGGGTTTTCAGAAGAGTGAGGTAGATCCGAATGTCTATTTCATCATGGTTGGAGATGATCCGCTCATTCTTTTGTTGTATGTGGATGAATTATTTATCACAGGAAGAGAGAGACCTATTGTAGTGTGCAAGAGAGATCTTACTTCAGAGTATGAGATGACGAACATTAGGTTGATGCACTATTTTTTGGGATTGGAGGTTTGGTAGGAGTCTGGTCATATTTTCCTGGGACAGGGAAAGTATGCAGTTGCTATTCTGAGGAGATTTCGGATGGAGGATTGCAGGCCTATGTCTACATCAATGGTCACCAACTGGAAGAAGCTTCATGCTTATGTGGGAGAGTTGGTGGATCCTACACTATATTGTCAACTCATTGGTTCTTTGATTTATTTGGTCAACTCTAGGCCAGATTTGTGTTTTGCGGTGAACACTCTTAGTCGGTTCATGGTGGAGCGTAGGAGGGTGCACTGGGTAGCCGCAAAACATGTGTTGAGATACCTTGCAGGGATAGTGGAGTATGGTCTAGACTACAGGAGATCAGATGGGATCGGATTGATTGGCTTCACAGATTTAGATTGAGCAGGCAGTGTGGTAGACTGGAAGAGCAATTTCGGATGTTGTTTCAGTTTAGGCTCGGTAGTAGTGTCGTGGTTCAGTCAGAAGCAAAAGTTTGTTTCTTTGAGTTCTACAGAGGTCAAGTATATCGCAGTCAGTTAGGCCAATTGCAAGGCGCTATGGCTTCTCAAGTTGCCTGTGGATTTATTTGATCAGGAGCTGAGGCCTACGTTGATTTACTGTGACAATTAGAGTTGGATCCAGCTCTCCGAGAATCCAGTATTTCATGACCGGTCAAAGCATATTGAGATCAGGTATCATTTCATTCGTGATTATGTTCAGAGAGGAGCATTGACATTGCAGTATATTTCCACTGATGAGCAGGTTGCAAAAATCTTGACGAAGTCTCTTGGAAGAGGCAAGTTTATTCACTTCAGAGATGAGTTGGGTGTGGTGAAGAACAACTTCCTTGGTAAGAGGGAGTGTTGATTTTTACCTAGGGATTGTTCCCCTAAGTGACTTTTACCTAAGTCACTAGGGAAAGGGGTTTGAGCCACTTGGACTTTATATTAATGAATTGAGATGAGCATTAATTGCACTTTAGAGAATAAAGTGCACTTTAAGTGAAATATTTAAAAAGCGAGTGAAATTAATTAGTTTGTGGAGAAAAGTGATTTTGATCACAACCACTCATCTAGACTAATCTGAGCCCAAGGATTAGATGACTTTTCATTCACCCTAATTTTTTCACCAAAAAGGAAAGCTTCCAAGTGAAGAGGCACTTTTGCATTTGAGAGAGAAGAGAGAGCCATTTTCTGAGAGAGAAAAATAGTAGCAACAACATTTTTCTAAGGGCATGCATCTCGAGGAGGGAAAGTACAACAGTAGGGCACAAAAATTGAGGCGAGGTACAACAACATTTATTGCTGGTTCGTATAGTCTGTACGGTACGGATTATGTATAACAACACAGATATCGAGGCAGAAAGTACACCATGGTTTTTGAGGTATATTTTTGGGCACGAATCTCGAGGCAGTTTGTAGGCACAAATTTCGAGGTTCGTACAGACAGGCCGTACGACTCTCGTATAGTCCATACAGCAGCACGAAAATCGAGCATAGAACAAAATTTTGTATGAGTTTGCATTTTTCTATTTGGCACTAAAAACAAGGCAAAATATTTTGTTTGGTTGAGATAAGTTGGTCTAAAAATTATTTCTGTCTATTGCTGTAAATTTTTCCAGATAATAAAAATTTCTCTCTCAGGTTTTCCCCGGAGGTTGGGGTTTTTCCTGGGTCATTGGACCAAAAATACTGTGTTTGAAATTTATCTTTGAATGTGGTTTATTTACTGTTAGTGAAAATGCAGTAGAAAATTTTCTTGTGTTTCAGTCCTATATTGTTTTTGAGAAAAACTTAATTTGTAGTAGTAAAACAAATTGGGTTGGGCATTAAACAATGTTTTAAAACGGAGTTGGAAACCGGGTTTGGAAAGTTGTGATATTTCTACATGTTTCACATATCATGCATAGATTAACATTTCAATTGTAATTTGTCATTGATAAATTTACCTTTGCTTTTGAATATACATAATTTTCCCTGGAGAAAATAAATTCCCCCCCTCTTTTTTTTTGAAAAATGCTTCTTAGATTCACATAAAGAAATTTACAAACAAAGTGTGGAAGGTATATACATTGCCTATCAACTTCTTCCTCAAGCTAACTAAAGCAGAAATAAAGTCAGAATATAGATTAGGAGATAGAATTCTGACATCCATGATCAACAAAACTCCCTTAGCCAACAGTTGGTGACGCACCTCATATTTCTATAAAGCAACAAAGGAAGACAATACTTATCTGTTGTTCAAACACATACTTGCACCTGAACATCCATATCACAAATAGTGCAGAAATCTGTATACAGTGCCATAAACCGAGGAAGGAGTCATGCACAAGAGCTTGGACATCCCCAAAAACAATTTCCCTCCAATACAACTTGTTTTGGAACAATCCAGGATGCTTATCCTCCATGTAACTCGAACATTACTTGCTAAAACGACAACTCAAAAAAATATGCTTGACCATTTCTGATCACTGACATACTGGGCACAAACCATCTGAAAGTCCAGTCTTATAGCCAACATGCCCTTGAATGGAACCCTTTAATATATAACTAACTAAGCAAAAACAAACACCTTATATGAAAGCCGCACACATAGTGGAAAAAATCGGCATCGACAAAAAATCGACGAGGGTCCAGAAAACATCTTCTCGGCAACATTGACGAAAAAATTGGCAGACCGCGGCAAGCATTAAAAAATGTAAATTTTGTACTTCAATAGGGTCAAAATTTGATTACCGATTTTTTCCCCTATTTGTCAATTTTTCCCAATTTTCCCCCTTTTTTTCCTATTTTTCCCGATTTTCCCGATTTTTTCTCGATTTTTGCCGATTTTTCGCGATGTCCGATTTTTTGAAAAAATTGTGATTTTTTCGGGCCGAAAAATCGGCAGCCAAAAAAAAACACGATTTTTCGGGACATCGCCGAAAAATCGACAATTTTTTCCACTATGGCCGCACGTACCAAGCACTGTGTAAACGATGGACCTACCTTTCCTCTGGATTTGTCAAATCCCACCTCGCATTAAGCATGGGTAATAGGGGGTGCCTTTAATAAAGAGTTGAATAGAGACGACAAGAATTATATTGAATTAATGGTTTACGAAAACTCTACTCCCAATCCCTCTAAAAAGGCCTAGGCATTCTGATATTCACCTTAAAGTTTAATAGCTCGGAATCTGGAATAAATGCACACAACTCCATGATTGCAGGACGATTAGATGTCAGAGGCCCAAGATCCTAAGCAAGAGATCTCCATTGCTTCCATGATTTGATCCCAAGATCTCATAAATCATGCCAATAGAAGATACCTTTCAGACTCAGTGGGCATGCCTTAAATTGTGGGACCTTTGCTACACAAATCCCCTTGATAATGCCAACTCTAGATCGAAGGAAAGATTCCAACTTGTGTGACTGCCCTCCCAATTCTACCAGACCAAACTAGACACCAATCCCTCGACGGCCTAAATGCTTCAAAACAAGATGGACCCACCAACCTAAAATAGGAAGAGGGAGGAGATGATGTCACACAGACCAAAACCCCCTCGTATCTTGCCAATATGTTGCATTGAAAGGACTCGATGTTGGAACAAAACTTGCCAAGGTGCTGATCCCTTTAAACATCTCATTACCCACTTAGCAGCTAGAATACAGTCATTGGTTGCAACATTAATTAGACCTAGCCCTCGTCATCCTAGCGAAAGGTGCAAAGTTGCAGACATCCTAAGGTAACTAAGGGTAGATGTATAACACTTCCATACTTTGACCATAAACATAACCAGAGAATCGATGGGAGCTAATGGAATTGCGTTTGAATGGAAACCAACAAGACACATATTAAACATGGGAAGCCTAAAGAATTAAAACCACATTTTTCAACTTTCCTGCAAAAGGGAGATCTTTGTGATGCTTGTTAGCACAAAAATTAACTTTCTAAGGTGCAAGGTCTTCACTAAGGTGTAGCTATGTGCAACGATGGGAGTAATGGTACTGTCACAACTAGTACTTCCCTTCACTTTAGTGACTTGAAGAAATCAAAAGGGTGATTTCCTAGAGGAAGTAAGTATTAAGAGATAAGGCAAACCACTTGGATTGAGAATTGATTATGGATTAAGAGTTAAAGAAAGCAAATGAGTTAGAAAATAAAAAAGACATCAAAGATTCCATAAATTAAACCAACTCAAAACTTGATTAAAACATCCATATACCGTAAAACATTGTTTACATATGAAATATAACCATTGAATGTAAGCAACAAAACCTTAAGTGAGTTACCAATTGAGAAATAATATCTTGTTGAAAATAAAATTTGATCAATACCTGTAAAAGGAGTGGTGAAATTATGTAATATTACCCAACCAAATGCAAGCTAAATTTTTTGTTAACTGTTCACGAAGACTGATTCAGGACTATTGTCAAACACTTTGTGAACAACTGCTGTAGCATCACTGTAGGATGCTCTTCAAGGGGAATCTAATTTTTTTGTTGGTTTTACTGGTTATCTTTGTTGGTTTTTTTTATACCTAGGAAGCTGTTCCCCTAGTGATTTTTTTTCCCAAGTCACTTGAAAAGGGGAAAATAACATGACCCTTGCATTGAATGACTTGAGAGATGAACATTTAATTTTCACTTTAGTGATTTAAGTGACTTTTTGGAAATATATAATTTTTAATTTGAGTGAAATTAACTCTGGAGAGAAATTAAGTGCACATTATTTCTCATCCATTGATCTAAGACAATGTGGGCCCTTGGATTAGATGTCCATTCAACCACCCTCATTAAACACCAAAAAGGCAAGGGAAAGACAAGAGAGACCATTCATTGTTTTTCCATGAGCATTGGAGAGCAAGAGAGCAAGTCGAAATTGAGAGAGGGAGAGCATTATGAGTAGTGGCATGATTCCCAAGAATCCATACAGCTTGAACTGGCGTGTTTCCCCATGCATCCATACAACAATCACTGGCACGAAAATCAAGGAGCATAAAACCCAGACCGGGCATGATTTTGGAGGCAACAATTCAAGCATTTATTGCAACTGTACTGTACTTGTTAGTACAGTGAATTTCAGTTTGAGAATGAGCACGAATTTCGTGGTAGAGGGGCACAAATTTTGAGGTAGTCATTTGCTGTTCCTGTTGGCACAAAAATCGAGGTATCAGTTTGTCTGTACAGTCCTATAGCAGCATGGAAATCGAGGTGGTTAGAAGACAAAAAATTCTGAAAATTAATTTCTGTAGTGACACGAATTTTGAGGCTGAAGTTTTTCTCATCTAGTTGAGATAAGTTGTGACTGGAATTTTATTTTTTGTTGTGCTGTTGATTGAAGAAATAAAGAAACTCTCTCTCACATGTTTTCCTTGGAGGTTGGGGTTTTGCCTGGGTCAATTTGACCAAAAATTACTGAGTCTGAATTTTATGTGTTACTGTCTTTATAATTTTTTGCTCAAGAAGTTGTAAAATTCTTCATGTGTTTCTCTCAATTTGTTTATGAGAAAAACCACGAATATGCTGCATTAATGACAAATTGGGTTGGGCATTAAACTAAGAAAATGGAGGCATAAAACCAGGTTGGGGAATGAGTTGAAAAATATACATGGTATCAGAGCGCTAAGTTAAAGGAGCAGAATTATTACAGTGAATTTTCAGACTGTCAGTGAATTTTTTTTTTCAATGGCAAACACCTTGTTGAAAGCTTGAATTTGCATTGAAATGGCTACAGGACTTGGGTTGGAGGATAGGCTAGATGGGGCTAGGAATTTTGTCCCATGGAAAGCTAGGTTGGTGCTTATATTGGAAAATGAACTTAGGGATGAAGTTGTTCATAGTAGACAAGCAAACCCTATTCAAGCTCTCGCTTCCACCGATCCGCAAGCACTTGTAGCCTTCAACAAAAAGGATATAAAAGCTAGAAGGATCATTCTAGATGTAGTTAAAGACCATGTTATCCCACATATATCAAGCAAAGACCGTGCATATAGGATATGGGATGCTTTGACCAACTTGTACCAAAGCTCAAATGAGAACTGAAAAATGGTGTTGAGGGAAAAATTGAAGAGTATTAAGATGGCCAACGCAGAGGGAGTGACTTCCTTCCTTACTAGTGAAGAAATTAAATGACATTTTTCACTTACACATTATGTCAAACACTTGATTAAACTAGGGTTTATGATTAAAAATTACTTCTTTAATTTAAAATATAAACCACCAAGATCAAGAACTTTCCAAGACTGAAGTAAATCATTCACACATGAATTGAAAAAATTCTGCGTTTTACTGTTTGCTGGTTTATGTCAACATTTCGTGGTTTTCACATACAGCCGGTTTTGCATTGGCTGTAGGTTACTTATGAAATTTTACTGAACAATTAAACACACAGTAAAATACACTAACATGCTGAAAAACACATTTAACAATCACACCATAAAATGATGACTCAGAGATTTTTGGCCAAAATCAAGCCCTGGAAAAACCCCCACGGGGAAAACCAGTTAGAGAGAGAGAGAGATTTTATTATCTTCAGCAAAATATCAGAACAGAAATACAGTGAAAATTTAACTTATCTCCACCCAAGATTTCATCTCAAAATCTTGAAAAACGTGCCCAGCAAAGCGTTGAAAACTGTGCAGAAAAATAACAGCAGTCCGTACAAATGTACGGCCTCGATTTCTGTGCCCTGTTTTATCTCGAAAACTGTGCAGAGTTTACCTCGATTTATGTGCCAAAAATCTGCCTAGAAAACTGTGCCAAAATCCGTACTGTACGGAATCCATACACCTTGAAAACTGTGCAGCATTAAATGCAGCCCGTACACCTCGAAAACTGTGCAACATTAAATGCAGTCCATACCTCTGTCTCGATTTCTGTGTAGTCTCTCTTCTTGGGAATCGTGCCAATGCCCTAGCTCAACCTCCTTCTCTCTCAGCTCAGTCTCTCCTTCTCCAAAAATGAAAAAGTAAAAGTGTTTTGCCTCCCTCAACCCTTTTTGTCTAAACCCTAAGTGGGAATCTAATCCAACGATGGAGAAAGATCCAATCTAATGGCTAAGATTCAATGAGAGTAAAAATCACATTTATTTAAATCACTTAAATAAATTTACTCACCCACTTAAATTTATCAAAAAGTGACTTTAACTTTATAAAGTCTCATTAAGTAGCTTTTAATGTGAGGGTCACCTTTTTCCCCTTTCTAAGTGACTTAGGCAAAAAGTCACTTAGGGAACAAATTCCTAGGTACAAAACTAACACTCCCTCTTACCGAGGAAGGTGTTCTGCACCACTCCCAACTTATCTCTGAAGAAGACAAACTTCCCCCTCCCCAAAGACTTCGTCAGAATGTCTGCTACCTACTCATCGGTGGATATATACTGTAGCTCAACTGCCCCTCTCTTAACATAGTCACGGATGAAATGGTACCTGATCTCAATGTGCTTTGACCTGTCATGAAACACTGGATTCTCAGAGAGCTGAATGCAACTCTGATTGTCACAATAGATTACCATAGGCCTAAGCTGCTGATCAAATAAATCTACCAATAACTTGCGAAGCCACAGTGCTTCACAAGTAGCCTGACTGGCTGCCATATACTCAGCCTCATCAGAACTCAGTGCAACGGACTTCTGTTTCCGACTGAACCACGCCACTGCTG
>LPNX010320744.1:70868-237991 GCA_001517045.1 Pseudotsuga menziesii | reverse complement strand
AAGACCATTGAGAAATGCAGTCTTCACATCCATCTGGTGGATCTTCCAACCCATCTCTGCTGCTATAGATATAACTTCCTTGATAGAAGAATACCGAGCAGCTGGAGCAAATGTCTCATCATAGTCAACTCCCTCAACCTGTGAGAACCCCCGCGCCACAAACCGAGCCTTGTACTTCTCCACACTGCCATCTGTAGCATGCTTTATCTTGTAAAGCCACTTGGAAGTCACAACTGACTTCCCCTCAGATCTCGGCACTATCTCCCAAGCATCATTCTTCATGATGGAATGGTACTCTTCCATCATGGCATCTCTCCATACTTGATGCTGGGAAGCCTCCTCAAATGTGGATGGCTCAAAGTCACGAAGACTCGCAACAAGGGCCATACCATACCTGTCTGGCTCCACCACTGTCCTGATCTGCTCCTGGGGCCTACCAAATGCCTCTGCATCCTTCAAGGTCTCCTGAAGCCACTTAGGCTTTCTCTTCCTTGAAGACTGCTCCTCCCAAACTGGTCTTGGGCTCTCCTCATCTGAGGAAGTCCCAGTACCTGAAGGTCCAACACCCCGAGGACCAGTACCTGATGAACCTGTGCCTGACGAACCTGTGATCTGAGGACTCAACCCTGAACCTGTCCCTGAAACTGTCCCTGAAGTGCTAGCCACCTGAATCACTGAACCTGTAGAAGCTGTGCCTGTACCCTGTGATCCAGTCACTCCAGAAACCTGTAGCCATCTCTACACCAACCCAACAAAGTGCTGCTCATTAACAGAAGGTAAAATACTAAAAATTTCTGAGATCTGAAAATTTCTGTGTGTCTGCAAACTATCACTGTTTTCTGCCCCCAAGCTCTGATACCATGAAGAAATTCTGCGTTTTACTGTTTGCTGGTTTATGTCAACATTTCGTGGTTTTCACATACAGCCGGTTTTGCATTGGTTGTAGGTTACTTATGAAATTTTACTGAACAATTAAACACACAGTAAAATATACTAACAGGCTGAAAAACACATTTAACAATCACACCATAAAATGATGACTCAGAGATTTTTGGCCAAAATCAAGCCCTGGAAAAACCCCCACGGGGAAAACCAGTTAGAGAGAGAGAGAGATTTTATTATCTTCAGCAAAATATCAGAACATAAATACAGTGAAAATTAAACTTATCTCCACCCAAGATTTCATCTCAAAATCTTGAAAAATGTGCCCAGCAAAGCCTTGAAAACTGTGCAGAAAAATAACAGCAGTCCGTACAACTGTACGGCCTCGATTTCTGTGCCCTGTTTTATCTCGAAAACTGTGCAGAGTTTACCTCGATTTATGTGCCAAAAATCTGCCTAGAAAACTGTGCCAAAATCCGTACTGTACGAAATCCGTACACCTTGAAAACTGTGCAGCATTAAATGCAGTCCGTACACCTCGAAAACTGTGCAGCATTAAATGCAGTCCGTACCTCTGTCTCGGTTTCTGTGCAGTCTCTCTTCTTGGGAATCGTGCCAATGCCTTAGCTCGACCTCCTTCTCTCTCAGCTCAGTCTCTCCTTCTCCAAAAATGAAAAAGTAAAAGTGTTTTGCCTCAACCCTTTTTGTCTAAACCCTAAGTGGGAATCTAATCCAACGGTGGAGAAAGATCCAATCCAATGGCTAAGATTCAATGAGATTAAAAATCACATTTATGTAAATCACTTAAATAAATTTATTCACCCACTTAAATTTATCAAAAAGTGACTTTAACTTTATAAAGTCTCATTAAGTAGATTTTAATGTGAGGGTCACCTTTTTCCCCTTTCTAAGTGACTTAGGCAAAAAGTCACTTAGGGAACAAATTCCTAGGTACAAAACTAACATGAATACACAGAAAATTTTGGTCAAAGACTGGGCAAAACCCCAACTCCTAGGGAAAACCCTAGAAAGAAGAATTTATCATTAAAGGAGAATCTTGGAAAATTTTCCCAACACAAAAGAAATTCTTCTTCCAACCCCTACCGACAAATTCAATCACCCAAAATACTTCAGCAAATTACCTCGAATTCCTTGCCAATCTGCTGCTATACGGAACAACTGTACTTTCACATGCGAGTATGGACTGTACGGATCTGCCACGTGTTGTACTTTATGCCTGCCTCGAGATTTGTGCCACGAGCAATAAATGTTGTACGACCGTGTCAGATTACTGTACGGTATGTTGCCTCGATTTTTGTGCCTCACACGTGTTGTACGAAACTGACAGGTTCAATAAATGCTGTTGTACTTTCTTCAATTAATGTTTCTGCACTTTGCCTCAGTAATTGGGAAATGTGTCAGTTTTCTAGGGTACTTCTCTCTCCTTCAGTCTCAATCTCCTCTTTCTCTCCTCATTAATGGTGGTCTTTCTAATTTGTCCCTTACCCTAGTTTTATACTTTAAAAATTGTAACTACTTCTCTAACCACCTAATCTGTGGTTGAGATTCATTTGCAAGATCTAGGGTCCTCACTTAATGCACCCTTATTTAATAATAACTCACTTTAATTATTAAATATCTTTTAAGTGAGACCTAAAACAATAAAGTACAAAACACTATTTATTTATATATATGTCACTTTTATACATAAATATACACAAGGAACAAATTTACATGTCCTCTTTATCACACAACACCAAAACTATAAAGAGGACCTTTAGAGTTAACTTTCTAACACTCCCTCTTAACGAGAAAGGTCCGCAGCACTATCTCCATCTCTGACTCCTGCAACAACTCCCTCCTGCTCTGTAATCAATCTCGGAAACAGATGCTCTACCTCGAACTGAAACTCTGAAGCCTGAGACTCGACCTGAGTCTCATCCAACTACTCATATGCACCATCACTTGACTGGCTGAGCCTCCTGCCAGTGCTCTGGAGCACTCTCCTCTTCAGGTCCATATCTATCAAATGCAGCATCATCCTCATTCTCTGACTCTGATAGCCATCCTCTTGCTATTGCTCCTGGTCGTACAATATTCCCTCTCAGGACATAAAGTGTGTCCTTGCGATCTCCCAATAAGATAGTGGTCCCAACTGGCTCATCTCTTCGATACAGGAAGACATGGCCAGACCCGATCATCATCCCATGGCCATCATCCTCGAAGGATGACATTGAGAGTTTGCTGACTCTCATCCCAGGTACAAGCAATACTCCATGAATATCCAGGAACTCTCCAAGGTCTAGTTGGAACCTGATTGTTCCAACCCCTCGTATCACAATCTGGGAACTATCAACATCTGTCTGGATGAAATGTCTTGGCCCTAACAAAGTGATCATCTGAAAGGAATCATAGACTCTAGTCATATGTCTGGTTGCACCGCTGTCAAGAACCCAAACATTCTCAAAGGTAGAACTCCCTACACTGGAATCAATTGAGACAAGAGAAAACTCTTGCTCAAACTTCGTGGCATATTCTTCTACTGCTGTAGAGGCTGCCACATCTCTTTTAGTCTTCACAATCTTTTTCTCAGGACATTTCGAGGCATAATGCCCCATCTAACCACAATGGTAGCACCTGATCTGACTAAGGTCTTTCTTTTTCTTGTTTGTCTTTGCTGCAAGAGCCACACTATGCTCCACCTCTTCACTGACTTGCCCAACCAGAGCCCCCTCTCAAATCTTCTCTTGGGTGAAATCATCCCAAAGCTTGGACCAGTCCAGAAGTTTCTCTTTGCCAACAATGCATTTAAAAAAAACCTCCCATCTCTTGGTGAAGGCCTTCAGAGCTATTCTTACCAAATCTGAGTCAGAGATAGTTTCTGCTACCGCTGCTAACTCGCCTTTGACTTGAGCCACTCCAGTCAGGTAGGAGGTTACACTTTCATCTTTTGTCATCTTTACATTATGTAACCTGTCCTTCAAAGCCATCTTCCGATTCTTGTTCTTTGCCTCGCACAACTGCTTCAGGACATCCCACATATCATTGGCAGTCTTTTTCTCTGCCAAATGAGGGATAAGATGATCATTCACCCCATCCAAGATCACCCTTTGAGCTCTGGCTTCTAGGGCTTCAAATTCTTCTAAGTCAACCTTGTCTGTGGGCTTTGCCATCATGGTGTTTGCAAAGCTCCATATCTTCCATTCCTTGAGCATTGCAGTTATCCTCACTTTCCAAGATAAATAGTTGGATATGACATCCAACCTATCTTCGTACCGAATGCTCATCACCTGCAAAATATCTCACAACAAATCTTCTAAACTGAAAGACAATGCAATTCTGTTCTGTGATTCAAAAACATGAATACTACTTCAACTTGGCTCTGATACCATGAAGAAATTAAATGACATTTTTCACTTACACATTATGTCAAACACTGGATAAAACTATCAAAGCATGATTAAAAATTACTTCTTTAATTTAAAATATAAACCACCAAGATCAAGAACTTTCCAAGACTGAAGTAAATCATTCACACATGAATACACAGGAAATTTTGGTCAAAGACCGGCAAAACCCCAACTCATGGGGAAAACCCTAGCAAGAAGAAATTATCATTAAAAGGAGAATCTTGGAAAATTTTCCCAACAACACAGAAAAAATTCTTCTTCCAACCCTTACTGACAAATTCAATCACCCAAAACACTTCAGCAAATTACCTCGAATTCCATGCCAATTTACTGCTGTACGGAACTGCTGTACTTTCACATGTGCGAGTACGGACTGTATGGATCTGCCATGTGTTGTACTTTCTGTACTTTCTGCCTGCCTCGAGATTCGTGCCATAGAAACAATAAATGTTGTACGACCCTGTCAGATTGCTGTACGGTATGCTGCCTTGATTTCTGTGCCTCACACGTGCTGTATGGAACTGTCAGGTTCAATAAATGCTGCTGTACTTTTTGCAATTAATGCTACTGCACTTTGACTTGGTATTTGTGCTGCTCCTTGTCTTGGGAAATGTGCCAGTCTTCTAGGGTACTTTTCTCTCCTTCAGTCTCATTCTCCTCTCTCTCCTCATTAATGGTGGTGTTTCTAATTTGTCCTTTACCATAGTTTTATACTTAAAAAATTGTAATTACTTCTCTAACCACCTAATCTGTGGTTGAGATTCATTTACAAGATCTAGGGTCCTCACTTAATGCACCATTATTTATTAATAACTCGCTTTAATTATTAAACCTTTTAAGTGAGACCCAATACTATAAAGTACGAAACATCATTTATTTATATATAAGTCACTTTTATACATAAATATACACAAGTAACAAATTACATGTCCTCTTTATCACACCACCAAAATTATAAAGAGGACCTTCAGAGTTAACTTTCTAACAACTAGGATACCTCAGTGTTGCCATCTTGTCCAACAACTCCCAAGGCTCGGGCTCACTGCTGTTTGCAGCAGTCACTCTCCTTGAACTACCTTTGTGAAGACTCTTCCTTTAACCTACAGAGCTTTCCTTTACAGTGGCAGCCCTCCATATCCACCTAAACCTCGTCTTCACATCTGTCCTCTTTTGAACCTATACATCAACTACAAATGAGAGTGCACGTGCTGATTGCTAGTTTGTACTTAAAGTGGACTGTTTGTTTCATCTCCATTCGTTCAAGTCTGCACCCGAACAGTAGTTGTTAATATCTTACTGTGTACTCATGCTTGTTTGGATGAATGATATTAACACTTTTGCTAGATACTGAGTGTGCACATTTTGAATTATGGCACTGAAACACCATTGTAATGCTGTACTCGAACACACATTCACGTCAAATTGATATGCTCATTACACATGTTTGAAGTGGAATACATACTGAATACACACATAAAGGTTGGGTGTTAATACGCAAGTAATGGTGATTATTATAACTGTCATAATTTATCACTAGTATTCATGTCATAATACTGTATCTGAATGCCAACTTTGAGTGAATAATTGCTTACATGCACTTGTACTACTATTCATTGTTTTCACACAATCGATGCTGCCATAAATACTGTGAATGATGACTGATATATACTGGTGTATGCATGTGTAAAGGTCAGTTTTTAACATGTAATGAATGATGGTTCTATACTGTAATGAGTACCTTTACTGCTGCATAATATTTCTTGGTTATTGCCACTATAAATGCTTGGTTAGATGAATGATACCTACTGCTGTTCTTGTGCTTTGCATGATGATTGCTGTTATAGCCTGTCACTAAAATGTCGATAATTATGCAATAATTGTTATACATCACTTATGCTGCTATAATGATATATACTGTTGTACTTTATGCTGTTAAATAATTGTTTGTTAGTGATATGAACTCACAACTATACAACACACTTGTGGATAATATTGGCTTCATAAATTGCAAGTGGATATTATGGTTTGGTATTTGCTTTGATCACTTTGGTGACTATCCCATTGGGGTGAGTCAGATATACATGAATGCATTGTTAAAGTGGAGTTGATAACCAAACTAGTTTGCATATTCCTACTCATTATTTGGACTCCATTAGGCATTGATCTCTAACAATCTCGAAAGAGAACGCTTTGTCTTAGTGTCTTTCTAGAGTCGAATAGGGCTCTCCCTTGGGAGGCTAAGGCTTTCGAAGAAGTTGGGGACTAGTGACTAAGGTGACAGTGGTCACTTCTCCCTCATATGGTTAGTAGTGGCTTGGACTGCCATTCCAACCGGTAATAGGCTCACTGATATTTTGTACTTAGGCCATGTGACTAGTGCAAAGGGTGTGCAAATCCATTTGGAAAAGATCCAAGCTATTTTAGATTGGCCTACACCGGAGTCCCTGCCAATCTAGTGCGTGCACTTATTTGCGATTTCCTCAACTTATACAATATCACATGTGGGAGAGGTATTCTTTTGGCAAGTGTTTCGACTTCATGGGATTTTAAAGAACGTTGTCAGCGATAGAGATAGCAGATTTCTCGGGAATTTTTGGTAGGAGCTTTTCAGATTAGTAGGTATCGAGTTGACACCTAGCACTAGCTTCTATCCTCAGACTGATGGGCAGACGGAGATTGTGAATAAATGGATTGAAGGGTACCTGAGAAATTATGTATCAAGACAACAAAGAGCTTGGATTAGGTGGTTGCATTTGGGTGAGTATTGTTACAATACCACCTACCACATGTCGAGCAACATGACTCCGTTCAGAGCGTTATATGGTTATGATGCCACATCATTTGTAGACATGGATTTTGGGGATAGTAGAGCACTGAAGGTGAAGGATTGGATCCAGGAGAGTCAAGACATCCTTCGAGTTTTCATGGAAAATCTACAGGTGGCTCAAAATCAGCAGTAGGTATATACAGACAAGCACAGGACAGAACACAACTTCGAGGTGGGGGACTTGGTATTCTTGAGACTACATCCTTCTCGACAGTCTTCACCGAAGAAAAGTGGTGCAAACAAATTGAAGCCTTGTTTCTATGGGCCATATAGAGTTATTCAACGAGTTGGAGAGGTGGCATATGAGATGGAGCTTCTGGAAGGAAGAAAGATTCACAATGTATGCTATGTGTCATGCCTCAAAAAGGTATTGGGACAATAGGTTACAACTTTGATAGAGCTACCTCTACTAGATGAGGAGGGATAGTTGATACTAGATTCAGAGGAAATCTTGGATGTTCGTGAGAGGAGGTTGAGGAATAGGGTGGTCCGAGAGTCCCTGGTTAGATGGAGGCACATGCTAGTGGAGGATGCCACTTGTGAGAGTGAAGAGATCATGCAACACCCCAACTTGCGGTTGCTTGAGGACAAGCAATTTTTGAAAGGGAGGGCTGTCATGTCCCTTTTCGAATGACCACCATGAGGGTCACTTATTAGCCTATTTAGTCCCCGTAAGCTATAGTCGATGGAATAGGGGATAAATTAATTATTTAATGTCACCTACGCTTGAAAGAATTTTATAAAGTGAAATCTAATAATTATTTCCTAAAGTGACTTTATAAGTGGCGCAAAATGGTAAAATGGGGCCAAAAAGGGTCAACATGAGAATATAGGCTACTTTCTCACTAAAAAGGACATTTTTAAATTAAAAGTCAGAAAAAGGGGAGAAAGAGAAGTGGAAGAGTCACAAGAGAGGAAAGAGTTATGAAAGGGAGAGAGAGCTTACTCTTTTATTCATTCTTGTCAATTTCATTTTTTTCAAACTTGAGAGCTTTTGAGCTTTGGCTTTCTCTTGGACGAAACCCTAAGAGAGAGGGATTCGATTTTGGTAGTGAAACTATCTATCCTAGTCGATCTAGAAGATGGATCATCTGGATTCCTCATTTGTACTTCATTGCCAAGGAAGGATAGAAGCCTATTGCAAATTTGAAGAGATTTTAGAGTTTAAATCTATTCTGCAGCCGCCTCATTTTGTAGTCATGATTTTGTAGCCGCCTCATTTCGTAGCCATGATTTGGCATCCGCCTCATTTTGTAGCCATGATTTTGCATCCTCCTCATTCCGCAACCGTGATTTTGCAGCCGCCTCATTCTGCAACCATGTTTCTGCAGCTACCATATTTTGTAGTCGCCATTCTACAATTGTTTGTGATTTTGCAGCTGCTGTGATTCTGTAGCAGTCCATGATTTGTAGTTTTTCAGGATTCTGTAGTTGATATAAAGAGGCCAGTACAACCTTAAATAAGATCTGTAACTGTCATATGTTCCTACGAGTCAGAAATAAACTTTTTACTATATTTTGTACTGTTGTTACGACATTAAAGGAAACTTATTGATTGCTGTTGTAATAGATGTTTTGGGTTCCTTATCTTTTGATGGTTATAATATTTTCTTCTCTATGCTGAATATAAATAGATCCATTTATGTGTAAATTAATTGTCTAAGCATTTCGACGAAGGAGATTTGAATATATACCATCAAAGAAACATCAAGAAAACACAAAAAAAAAATCAGCCCATATTTAGCAAGGGACATCTCATGAGTGACATGAAATGAGTGTCACATTGACTTAAATTCCTAGGGATACATCTAACTCACAAGGTCATACACTTAATCTAAGGAAGAATTATAAATGCGCCATAATGCATCCTTAGCTATGAAACAACCATCTAGGATACATGAGCCATTATAGAGTAACACCATCGACCACCGATGGTCATGTCTACACATAAGAAAGCATTTACCATGAGTAAACAAGAGAGCTTATGTCATAACACTATTGTCAACTTAGTGTCCCCATCGATCTCTGGCACATATCATGGTGGACTAAGCAAGTTGAAGGTGTCTCTGGAAAATATCCATTATCAAACCATAGATCTCATTTGTGAAATTGCTGAATGTGATGGAAAATCACATAGGAAATGATCATCAAGTCAGCCCTACATGTCAGGGGGTAACAAGCACAAAAATGAGGGGAGAGTACCTCAAGAGGCTGTATTTTTAGACCATGTGACACCTACAGTAGCTCCAAGGAACAAACACTCAGTGACTCAATGCTAGAAACCAACAAGGACACAAAGGAACTACAAGGCTTGGGCAGCAACAAAAGCATTAAAGATACTCATCACGTACTTATGAATCTGACCATAAAAAATCTATTTTGTTATGAGAGTTTTGTGAATGTCATAATGCTATCCCAAATTGTGTGACTGAGTATCTGAAAACATAAAACACATGAGATTTCTTTCTTCTTTTTGAATTCTGGAAATTATGGAAACCCTAAATTCTTACTCATAAATTTAAATTCAGCCACACATGAAAATTAAATGCTCAGATTTTTTGTCAAATTGACCCAGGAAAAACCCCGAAGGGAAAACCTATTCTTCAAAGAGATATTTTATTCTTCAGGCAGTAATACAAACTAATTACAACAATACTTATCTCCTCGAAATTCATGCCATCTTCTCACTGGCAAACTGCTGTACGATTACCTCGATTTTTGTGCTGTACGACCTCACACGTGTGGCTGTACGGACCTCGAAATCTGTGCCAAACCTGCTGCTGTACGAACCTCGATTTTTGTGCTGTATGGATGCCTCGAAATTCGTGCCCGCTCACCTCGAATTTCATGTTGTACGACTGCCTCAAAATCTTTGTCGTACGGGCTTACACGTGCGACTGCACGTACAGACTATACGGTCTGCATTTAATTCTGTACGGATGCCTACAATAAATGTTGTACAGTCTGCCTAGGGAATCGTGCCAATTTGCTGGTACAATTTCCTCGAATTTCGTGTCCTTTCTCCTCTTCTTGAAATTTGGAATTTTTGCAAAGCTTTCTTTTCTTTGGTTTTCTCTTGCTGCTCTCTCAAAATTCTCTCTTGAAAGTGAACAATGATCTCTCTTTTCTTTTCCCAAGCCCTTTTTGTTTGAGTAACTTCCTCCTTGAGATCAAAGGCTTAGATTAAAAGCCAACTACATGAGATTTAGGGCCCATCCTATTTCCTCATTAAAATATTCTTTTTTAATTAATAATGAGAATTTAATACTCACCCTCATTAATGCTCATAAAGACACTTTTAAAATATAAACTCAAACATTCATTAAAATGTCACTTTATCATAAAGTTATTCTCACCTTTTAATTTGGCTAGGGACCACATTTAAAGTGTTCTTGTCCACCCCAAGGCATGAGTGAACAAACACTTCCTAGGTAAAAAATCAACACTCCCTCTTACCGAGGAAGGTGTTTTTCACCACTCCCATCTTGTCTCTGAAATGTATGTGCTTTCCTCTTCCCAAAGACTTCGTGAGAATATCTACCACCTGCTCATCTATAGTAATATACTGGAACTCAACAACTCCTCTCTGAACATAATCTCTGATGAAGTGGTATATGATCTCAATGTGTTTTGACCTATTATGAAACACTGGTTTCTCAGACAGCCTGATGCAACTTCGATTGTCGTAGTGAATGATAGTAAGTCTCAACTCTTGACCATATAAATCAACCATGAACTTGCAAAGCCACAATGCCTCGCAACTAGCCTGACTGGCTGCCATGTACTGAGCATTTGTAGAACTCAAAGCAACGAACTTTTGCTTTCGGCTGAACCACGACACAACAGTCGAGCCCAACTTGAAAGAACAACCAGAAGTGCTCTTCCAGTCCGAAGCACTCCTGCCCATTCTGAATTCGTGATTCCAACCAAGTCCACTCCACCTAACCTCTTGTCGTCCAGACTATAGTCTACAGTCCCAACAATGTATCTCAAAATATGTTTTGTAGCTACCCAGTGCACTCTCCTGGGCTCCACCATGAACTGACTGAGAGTGTTCACTGCAAAACTCATATTTGGTCTGGTGTTGACCAAATACATCAACGAACCAATGAGCCGACGAAACAAAGTAGGATCTACCAACTCTCCCTCAGAAGCATGAATCGTCTTCCAGTTGGTGATCATGGTGTAGACTTAGGTCTGCAGTCCTCCATTCGAAATCTCCTCAGAGCATCTGCAACATATTTTCCTTGCCCTAGGAAAACATGTCCATCCTCTTGCCATACCTCCATGCCTAGATAGTAGTGCATCAACCTAAGGTCGGTCATCTCAAATTTTGAAGCAAGATCCTTCTTGCATGCATCAATCAGGTGCTCCTCTCGAGTAATGAACAAGTCATGAACATACAATAGAAGAATGAGTGGAACACCTCCAACCACAATGTAGTAAAGGTTGGGATCCGCCTCACTCTTCCGAAACCCAATCGAAAGCAAATAGGAATCAATCCTCGAGTACTAAGCCTGAGGGGCTTGCTTCATACCATACAATGCCTTTTTCAGCCTGCATACATGAGAATCTCTCTCATAAATCTCAAAGCCCTGTGGCTGCTCTAGATATACCTCCTCCTGTAGAAGACAGTTGAGAAAAACGATCTTCACATCCATCTGATGGATCCTCCAACCCATCTTTGCCACGACGGAGATCACTGCTCTGATCAAAGAAAATCTAGCAACTAACGCAAAGGTCCCATCATAATCAACTCTCTTTATCTGTGAGAACCCACGCGCTACAGATTGAGCTTTGTACTTCTCGATGCTACCATCCGCAACATGCTTGATTTTGTAGAGCCACTTGGAAGTCACAACTGACTTCCCCTCTGGTCTCAGAACCACTTCCTACACCCCATTCTTCATGATGGAATTGTACTCTTCCATCGTGGCATCTCTCCAGACCTGGTGTATGGAAGCCTCCTCATAAGTAGTAGGCTCGGACTCACGCAAGCTAGTCATCGGTGCCATGTAGTTGGAAAATCTCTTAGGTGCCTTGCTCTCGTTGACCTCCCTCTTGGGTGGCCCCACATACTCCTCTGCTTCCTTCACAAGCTCCCTAATCCAACTTGGCTTTCTCTTCTTAGAAGTAGCATCCTATGGCAGACCCTCTACATCCTCATCAGACAAATGCTTCCCTGAAGAAGTGCCAATGGTCGGAGATCTTGTCCCTAGTGAACCTGAACCTGTACCATGTATATTCGAATCACCTGAAGGTGTAACTTGTGAACCTATGATCCGTGAACCTGTCCTTGTACAAGAAGTCCCTGTAGACCGAGTCCCTGAAACTGATGATCTCGTAACCTGTGACCCTGTGCCTGAATCGCTGAAATATGTGATGCTGTCACCTGTGGAGTAACCTGCTGCTGCTCTATCTTAGAATCTCGAGATCTCCTGAAGGCTCGCTCCTCCTCAAATCTCACCTCCCTCCTCACCACAACTTTCCTTTGTGCAGGAAGGTAAATGCGAAAAGCCTTCGAAATCTCATCATATCCAACAAATATACCCCTCTCTCAAGTAGCCTCCAACTTTGTCCTCTTCTAAGAAGGGACATGTGAGTATGTAAGGCATTTGAATATGCGGAAGTGGCCTATCTTAGGCATCTTCCCGGTGAACATCTCCTTAGGAGTTTTGCACCCCACGACACGGTGCAGACTCCTGTTCTGCACATAAATGGATGTACTACAAGCCTCTGCCTGTAGAAAGAAAGGAAGACTCTAATCATGCAGCATGGCTCTAGCTGCACTCACTATCGAACAGTTCTTCCTTTCAACCACTCCATTCTGCTATGGAGTGTAAGGAACTGTCAAATGCCTCTTGATCCCATCATGTATACAAAACTCATCGAATGCATGGGAAGTATACTCACCCCCATTATTTGATATGAGTACCTTGATCTTCTTCCTTGTCTGGTTCTCTACAAGAGCTTTGAACTCTTGGAACTAAAGCAAAACCTCCTCTGATCTCTTGCTTTTAAGGAAATAGATCTATGTCTTTCTGGAAAAGTCATCGATGAAAACAATGTAATATTCAAAACTTGTCAACTAGGAAGAAGACATCGGACCACATAAATCTGAATGAATCAACTCCAACACTCCCTTTGATTTGCTGTCACTGCTCGGAAAAGCAGTCTCGGTGTACTTTCCCAAAGCACACCGTTTGCATACACCACAATGCTCTGTATTGAAATCTGGCAAACCTGTGGTCATGTCTCTTAGCATCCTCAAAGCTGAATGATGAAGGTGGGCCATCATCCTGTGCAATAACTCACACAACTCACTGCTGCTCTGAGTGTGTGATCGTGCATATGTGGCTGGAAGAGAAGCTTGTACAGTTTCCCACATTTGACTCCAATCGTATATGAAGCAGATGGACCCTCTTCTTTGGGAAAGATGTAAACTTTCCCATCTATGACATATACCCCAAGGCCTCTGTCCTTAATTATGGAAACTGATACAAGATTCTTCTTCAACACAGGGACATACAATACATCCCTCAGAAACATGGGCTGCATGGACTCCCTATCAAAGCAGACTATCCCATGCCCAACTCCTCTCACCACTATATCATCGCCCAATACAACCTCCAACTCCAAGCCTGTCTTAGAAATCTCGGTGAACATGTCTTGAACACTTGTCATGTGACTCGAAGTAATGGAAGCACTCAGTGAATGCCCAACAATCATGGAATGCTCCATATGATCCTCAACGTCCCTGCTGGTGATGGATGATGCTCTCTCTACACAACCACTAGCAAAGAGAGAAAACTCTCTCTCAAATCTAGTAGCATACTCATCAATCTCTGTTGAAGCTGCCTTTTGCTGTTTCTTCTTCTTGTTTGGGCATTGTTTAGCATAATACCCAAACTTCTGACAAATAAAGCATTTCACTTTGCTCATGTCCTTCTCTCCATCTTGCTGCATGGTTCCACCCTTGGAACCCTTCTTGAACTACTTCTTCTTCCCCTTTGCTGCTAATGCAACATTCTCCTCATCATCTTTGTTGTGAGATGTACTGCCCTGTACATATCCCCTACGGGTCTCCTCCTGTATGAAATCATCCCAAAGACGATCCCATGAAGGCATGTGCTCACGAGCAACCACTGACTCCAGAACTACAGGCCATGGCTTCACCACACCATTCAAGGTTGAATGCACCAACTCAACACTCTCCATCACCTCCCCAATAGCTCCAAATCATCACGAACCTGTGTAATCTTGGTGAGGTAAGTGGTCATATTCTCACCCTTGTTCATGCGAATGCTCTTTAACTTCTCCCTTAATACCATTTTCTGATTTTCATTGGAACTTTGGTAAAGGTTAGTTAAAGCGGTCCACATCTGATGGGCATGATCTTTACCTGATATATTCAGAATCACATGTTTTTTATTACCTCAAGAAGGATTCTTCTAGCCTTTATATCCCTCTTGTTAAATGCGGCTTTAGCCACTGCATCTGCGAGAACGGTCACTGGATTTGCAGTAGTACTGTTCACTATGTCCCATAGTTCACTATCCTGTAATATCAACACTATTATAGCCTTCCATGGACTGAAATTTACAGTCCCATCCAACCTGTCTTCTATCCTAAGACCAGTAGCTATGACTGCAAGAAAGTTCAAGTACTTGTTTTACTCAACAACTGTGTTTTCCCTTATTTCTCCAAGTCTGAAATTTATTTCTGTGTGCAATTTTCAGCCTTCCACTCTGCTTTGATACCATGAAAATTTTCAAGAACCCCAGCCCGGTTTCAGTTTCAGTTCATCATGGTTTAATGCCCAAACCCCAAAATTAGCATTTACATCAAAATTTAAATTTTTTTAATTGAAAACATAAAACACATGAGATTTCTTTCTTCTTTTTGAATTCTGGAAATTATGGCAGCCCTAAATTCTTAATCAGAAATTTAAATTCAGCCACACATGAAAATTAAATGCTCAGATTTTTGGTCAAATTGACCCAAGAAAAACCTCGAAAGGAAAACCTGTTCTTCATAGAGAGATTTTTTTCTTCAGGTAAATACAAATTAGTTACAATAGAACTTATCTCCTCCTTGAAATTCGTGCCAACTTCTCACTGACAAACTACTGTACAGTTGCCTCGATTTAGGTGTTGTACAGCTTCACACGTGTGGCTGTACGGACCTTAAAATATGTGCCAAAGCTGTTTCCGTACGAACACAATAAATGTTGTACGAACCTCGATTTTTGTGTTGTATGGATGCCTCGAAATTCGTGCATGCTCACCTCGAATTTCTTGCTATATGGCTGTCTCAAAATATGTGATGTACGGCCTCATACATGTGACTGTACGGTCTGCATTTAATGCTGTGTGGATGCCTACAATAAATGCTATATGGTCTACCTTGGGAATCATGCCAATCTGGTGGTACAATTTCCTCGATTTTTGTGCCCTTTCTCCTCTTCCTGAAATTTGGAATTTTTGCAAGGGTTTCTTCTCTGGTTTTCTCTTGCTCCTCCTCTCTCAAAATTCTCTCTTGAAATTGAACAATGATCTCTCTTTTCCTTTCCCAAGCCCTTTTTGTTTGAGTAACTTCCTCCTTGATAAAATGTCGGACAGGTCATAATTTCCAAAATTATAGATAAAATATTATTTTGGGATAAGGAATTGGTTATAGATTAACAACTTTGACTGGAACTTTAACTGAGTAGAGATACCGCTTTGTCTTTGTTCTCCCACTATCATTTTTAGTGGGTGTGGGATAACGGGCCATATGATTGTTGCGATAGGTAACATTCTATGATGTTTGCGCATATTTCGATTTCTCGTCGCTCATACATGGCTTAGATTAAAAGCCAACTACATGAGATCTAGGACGCATATCATTTCCTCATTAAAAAATCACTTTTTAATTAATATTGAGAATTTAATACTCACCCTCATTAATGCTCATAAAGTCACTTTTAAAATATAAACTTAAACATTAGATCTAGGGCCCATCTCATTTCCTCATTAAAAAATCACTTTTTTAATTAAAATGAGAATTTAATACTCACCTCATTAATGCTCATAAAGTCACTTTTAAAATATAAACTCAAACATTCATTAAAAGGTTACTTTATCATAAAGTCATTCTCACCTTTTAATTTGGCTAGGGACCACATTTAAAGTCATGAGTGAACAAACACTTCCTAGGTAAAAAATCAACAGTAGTATGTATATAAAAGTAACGAGCAAGTTATATTTACCACCAGATACCTCTTAATGGTTAATAGATCTGTGGTGAAGATGGGTATATGCTAGTTGTTTCTCTTTTCATGGATTTTGAGTTAAAAGACCCCATCATGTAGAGTTACAGTATCTTGCTAGTCCTTAGGAATTTGTTGAGGTTTGTGTACTGTAAAAGTGTTGTGGCTGTTGCCTACTATTTTTTGCACTTTTCAAACAAGCTTCATATAGCATTAGATGAGGCAGGACAGGCAAGCTATGTGGAATTCAGCTAGCTCAGTCCTATCAAATAACTTGTGACAGTTCAGCGTGGGTCAGTCCATTATATGTCTAAAAGGTAAACGTTGAGTTCACAGATGGAAGCACATAGATATGTACAAATACAAGTTTGGCACCTACTTTTACTTGTTATCATAATCATATTATGTGCTTGAATTTATCACATCATAGATGGTATAATTTTTACCTCAAGGCAGCTTTACCTTGATTTAAACTTTCAACAACCTGTTTACTCCATTTTGGCTTTCTTTTTTTTGATGAGTCTCCTATCAGGGGTTTAGTCCACTGAAATAATTTAACTTAAAAAAAAAGGTTGTCTGGCCTATCTTAGAGTGTGAACTGAATAATATTCGTTAGTTTTGATTCTTTTTTCATGCAATGTTACACAAAACTGAAAGTGTAACTGAACTACATTGCTTTTCCCTTGAATGTGCTTTAATTTACATACTGTTGATGAGATTAACTTCATCTGTTTGGACTTTGTTTAATTTATTGGTGCAATTCTCAAATGAGTATCTTAGTGGTTTTGCTTATTATGCTAACAGGGGAAAAGGTTTTCTCATATCATGATTCATTTCTTTTCAGGCCTCCATGTTTTTGTAAACTTAGGTCAATTCATCTGCTGCCATTTTTTCAGTAAACATTTTAAAATCTTATTTATTCCAAATACATATGAACTCCTTCCTTATTAGATTTGTTTGCTATGTATTTTTTTTAGTTGTGCCTTTCTTATGGTGCCAGCAGTGTCAATGCCTTACAGGCTCTGCACCAATAGATACCTCAATTGTTTGAGTTTGTGACTTAACATGAATGAGCTTTTTGTGATGATTTTTTGATTCGTGCAGATACGCATATCAACCATGGCTGACCCTGAGAATCCATGGTTTCGTGGGACAGTGGCAGTATGGCGTCATGCCAAATGTTTTTTAGAGATAGGCTGGTGGACTAGTCCAATTGAAAAGATGTCTGGCTGGGAGAGCTTGAGTCCCGAGGATAAGCATGCAGTACAAAGCTTAGCAAAACAGTATATTGATGGTGGGTTGCCAAATAGGTATCCTGTTTTATGCAAAATCATATTCTGTCTTTCTGTGTTGTAATGAATTACTGGTAACTGCAAACTGGTTTTGTTTTTACAGATACAAAACATGACGCAGAAGAGAAGCTAGAAACATCTCCTCAGGGCTCAAAGATGGCACAAGATTTGGAGCATGAGAATGAAGGCAGTGATAAAGGAACAGGAAAAAAGCGTAAACATGAAAAAAATGGGAGGAAGTCTGATGAAAATCAGAAAGAGCCGTTAAATAAGAAGGCCAATAAGCTGGATGGAGACTTTGGAAGAGAAAGTCCTGAATCTTCCAAGAATCTTGCAGTGAAAAAAAAGGTAATGGGGCGTTCAAATTTAGTTTAACATTATTTTCAAGTTGGGGTGTTGTGTGAGGTGTTAGAAGTGTTGAAATTTCATTTGCATTGAGCAATTAATGCAAATCTGAAAATTCACCTTCTTTTGAGAAGGTTCCTTGGATTTCAACCCTAGAATTTTCTGTCTGTAGTACTGCTGTAAATTAATGTGTAAAACAACAGTGGAACAATCACAATAATTCAGTTCTAGGAGCCTCAAAATTCACAACAATTCAAGGAGAAAAGATACCAATCATTCCAGTGAGTTTCCAGCCCTATAGGGCAACTTCACATGTATAAACCGGATCTGAAAACACTTCTTATACATCAGATATGATAACAAACAGAAGAACAATAGATGGCTGTGATATTATCTTTTAATCTTAGTGTCAAGTCCTTTAACAGTTTTTTCTTAAGTGTTTCAAATCAGCGTGACAATTAAGAGCTGGAAATAACCATCCCAACAAAATAAAATGTTGAAATGAAATCTGCAATCTATAGAATCTGTAGCAGCTGGAAGTCTCATAGATATATGCTCAATGAATGAAGTACACACATACCAAAGCCTCCTTTCAAGGATAGGAGAAAATCCAACCACCCAAGATGCCCTAGCTAGGGTTATTCAGCAAACCCTAACTCCTCTAAGGGAAAGAATGCCTCCAACACTATCTCCAAGCCAAGATGTCGTCCTCTTCTTCTCCAAATACATCCAATGGTTTCCAAACCTTAATTTATAGCCTCCAAGGAATGAAACCCCAAGAGACCAAGATGCTGTAAGAGACCAAGAAATTCTAGCATCCAAGAGAGAGAGATCAAATGTATAGCGAAGAATCTTAAGAGAGAGAAATCGTACACCTCCTCCTCATATGCCCCATTAGGGTTTCTTCATAAACCTTGATGCATCACTAAGGGAGCAGTCCAAAGAAGAGATAAAAATGAATGTGTGATGTGATGTAATGTTTGAAAGACTCTCCCCTTCCTCTATTTTTATGAGGTAAGGGAGGACAACAATATAACATAGGTTGACCTGAGTCTTACAAGCAAGTCTACTAAACATAAGTAGGCCACATGCAAGTGAAACACTCCACTCCTATAGTACAAGTGTCAAGTTCCAGTGATGATGTCGTGTACAATAGTGACCCAAGGTGATGTATCTATGCAAGTCAAGTCTACACCACTTCATCTCAAGCCTTCATGGACTCCATTCGTCCTCCAAAGCCAATTACTCCATTGGGGTAGCTACCCCCTGCAAGAACATTGTCGAATCCCTAGGCGTCCCTAAGGAATCTCCAATCCTCCAAATAAGAAACCAAGCTACCACATGCCATCTACCGTTTTAAGCCCTCGTTCACATTGCACACTCTTCATATCTTGTAGGGAATTCTCCCACCAAGTGAATCCTCCATGTGGCCATCATCATGTAGGGAATCCACCATCTAGGCAAGAGATCTCCAATGCCCTAGGGGAGAACACTGATCCAATGATTATATGAGTTCTGTCATTCAACGAGTGAGCTATATCACAAGTGTGCATATCCATCATGGACCATTTTTCATGTTGTACTCCATCTTAAACCATTTAGGGGCTGTACATACACCATGTACCCCAAATCTCATGAAGCACCCCAAACATGGTGTAAACACTTTTGGAGTAACTTGAAAGTCTAATAAGAAGCACATGGGTAATCAAGATGATTGTGATAACATTGGATTGTTTGGATGGAAAATAGGAATGCAAAAGATTCTTTAATTGCCCTCAAGTCCAAGCTGTTTTGCAAATTTTTTTTTTGTTATGATTGAGATTCAGGAATATTTTGCTCAAGTTTCTAGAGTAAAGTTTTCCCTCGTTTCTAAGTGGATTATCTTGCATAGGCGTTTCCTCTTGAATTAAAATATTGCATATCCCTTCTCTAATGGGGCATGTTTACATTTCTAGTAATTATTTATTAATCTCATTCTGTGTGTTTTTAATATTTGTGCTTCACTCACTAAAAGCATTTCTTCCAATATGTCATAAAATCTTCTCTATGTGGTGTCTGACTTACCATTTTACACTTTGATTGATAGTGTCTAGCTGGTGAGAGAATCTGTGACATACACAATAGTAGATACAATTAATAAATATAACAATAAATATAAATAAGTAAGATATTAAATAATAAAGATAATGAAAGAATATAATAAAGTTAATTACTAACTAAGAGACATGACCTTTTATCAAAAATGTGCTTAAGGAACACGCTTTGGAATATTTATATGTGACCCCTTGTTGTAAAGTGATCATCACTATTCAATCATTATATATATATATATTATTCTCATTAAAATTGAGCATGCGAGTAAAACACTCATTGGTATAAGAATATAGTAAGATTGGGACTAGCCGCCGTGCACCCGAGTAAATCTGGAAAGTAGAAAGTCCTCTCCAACTCAATACTTATGTTTCTTTCTCTTGTTGGTGTGTATGTGTCTTCTCCTCTCACGTTGGCTTCCTTTTATACTATTGGGATGAACCAAAACCCTAACTCCAATGGATGAGATTAGATCTCGCTCACTCGAGATCAGTGGTTGAGATTCATTTAATTAACTTAGATCACTAATGCCAAAACTTAGTCATTTCTCCAAATTAACCCCAATTCATTTAAAAAGACATTCACTTTAATAAAGTGAATTTCCAAAGTTCCTAAGAGGTATTTAATGACAAAGTTTCTCACACTCTCCATATTTGACAAATTCGTCTTGATGATGAATCCTAATATGGATTCGAAACGTCGACATGGTCAATCTACTACTGTGGTTTCTCCGACTTCTTCCACTGAAACCTACCACCACAGAAACTTAGCAACATAAATTTTTGAGTTACAAACATCAGCAACATCGATAGTTCAATAATCATGGATAAGACGAGAGAATCAATCAACAAATCAAAGAACAAATAACTCATTTGTAGGTACTTTAACAATGTTATGCACAAAAAAGAGAGTATTGGTCTTTACACCTACTGAAGTAATTGGAACATGCATACACCCTACGATTAGTGCATTTGTATTGGAACATGTTGTATTAGAAAATATGATATCTCTTTGATGCAGATCAAATTTGGCATTGAAGTGCATCTAATGAGAATATTTTTTGAATATTATATATTATTAATTGAATATTATATTATATTATATTGAAATTTTTTTGAATAATATATTATATTATATTTCTTGTTCCTAATGTCTGATTTGGTTTGCGGTTTCAAACCCATAACTTTGGGTCGATCATATTTTGTAAAGTGTGTTGTATGTACTTTGTAGTTGTAGGCTTATTTAAAGGCATGCAATGTAGAGTGTATGGCATATGTACAGTTTGGAAAATGCTTGTCTTATTTTTCTTTGTCCTGTTTTTTTTTTTTTGTGAGTTCAGAAACTATTCTATTGAAGAAAAATAATATTAGTACAAAAAATGGTAAAGAACATAAAGTCTGTCATGCTGAGAGGAAAAAGCGAGAAAAGAGGTTCAGTTTTCCTTAGAGGAGATAACAGACCATAATTGTCTACAGAATCCTCCCTCGGTGAGGGAAAACAAATCCAAGATAGATGAGCTTTAATTATTTTACAAAAAAACATCTTAAACAGTTTAAACTTTTTGACCTAAGAGATCCAGAGTTCCTGAGACATAGAAAAATAAAAACCAGAGGCAAGAAACTTGGCTAAGGTTTGGTGTACGGCTCCTTAGTGATGGTAGTCCCAAATCCCGTGCTTCTTTGCTTGCCTGGGTCATCCTTGTCGTCGGCTTCACTGTTGAAGGTGTCTTCATCGCTAGAGGCGTATTCATCGTTGGAGGCGTCTTCATCGCTGCTGCTTGAGGCATCTTCCTTGCTGGATGTTGGACCTTTAATTGGGAGGGGCTCGGTTTTCCTGAAAGCGGCCGGAGTGCCATTGCTTTGTCAGCTGAGGTGGTCTTCATACGGTGCTGCGGAGGGAGAGAAGATGATTCAAAGTCCATGGGAACCACAGGGGGTTCATCCAGGGGAATGGATGCAGAGGTGGACATAGGGAAGGTCGGTGGAGCCGGGGAAACTGCAGGAGCTGGAGATGAAGGAGGGACGACGTCGGGGAGTGGATGGGTGGAGGAACGGAGAAGAAGACGAACCAGAAGAATCTTGACAACCCAATAGTTTCTTCTGCGTTCTATGGTGTGACCGACTGTTGAGAGGGAGCCAGTGAGCTCATCCTCCCAGTCATTGATCATGAGGCGAAGGGAGTTCGGAATTTCAAGGTCAAATCATTCACTGCTGGCTTGGCATTGAAAGGAGTGGGGCGTTGAGTATGAGCTCCTCTCCCAGCTCGTCTGTGACGTGGCGTTTCTCTTTGCCGTCACGACATTGCACAGACAATAACCAGAGGAGCAGAAATCAGAGAAGTCGCAGAGAGCTTCACCAGGGGAAATGCAGGGGAGGAAGAAACAAGGTGACGAAATGTTGTCTTCCTTGGGAATTTAGCGCGGTAGTGCATAAATCTATGTACATTAAGGATGGCCTACTGAGAAGTGACGTCGTTGTACTTTCCATCGTCTGTGGGGTCGCCACGTGCAGCCGTGGAATTAAGGAATGCAACCATGAGGCGGAGGGTGGCCTGCTCCAAGCAGACGAAATGATGTCATTAGACGGGTGACGAAGAGGCACAGTTGTGTGCCTCGTCACCTGAACGTACAACAATGATGGTCGTGTTGGCACCCGCAGCTGGGGTTGTCCTGCTTTCTTTTAGTTGTGTGCTCACATTAACATTTCAGGACTTGAAAAATATATTATAAGCTTTGGGAGAAGTGATTGATTATTTGGACAAGAAATTAGTTCTCTACAACAAGATAACTTATGAATTCTAGATTGCTAGGGTATAAAAGGACAATAGAAAGCACCAAAAAGGATGTCTTAACATTCGCAATAATCTCAAGAGAGATGTTGAAGCATCGAGGTTTGTGTTTGTTACAACATGAACTAGCATGTATGATTAGAGCCCCAAAGAATAAAGCTATCCCTACTATAACTAGACGTGTTAGCTACTGTCATCTCTATAACCATGTCGTTACACTTTAGGTTGGCTCTTCTGCAACTCAAGGGGCGCTTCCCTAGGATACAATTACTAATGCGTAGAAAATCATGCATAAGGTGATTTGGAAGAGTGACTTAAACCAAATGATAAAGAGGACCATGAATATTAGTGCCAATCTCTAGGGAAAATGGAGTCAAGGATGTGATGTCCCTTTCCAGGGGATCATTCTAGGGGGTTATTGGATGACTCTTAGCCCTAAAATTGTTATAATATTAAGGTGTCATTTAATTAAAAAAGGGGTATTTTAGTGGATGGTATTGGATGAACTACCCTACCATGGTATTGCCCATGGTATGGGACTAAAAAAGAAGATAAAAGAGAAGGCATTCATTCATTGTAGACATGTTTATTTGGATATTGATTTCTTGTGACCGTTTGGGGGTTAACCAAAGTTTTTGTTTGGGGTTGGCAAACTCCATCCATTCATTGTGGTTTAGTTTCGATGGTCAGATATCCACCCTAGCTAGATAAGGAGGAGGATCCATCTGGGGTCTTTACTTGGGCTTCATCTTTTGGTTTGGCATCAACTTGGGAGAGTGACCAGTTGCTAGTAGACGAGCCATGGCATATTCTTGGTGTTATGCTTATCGTATGTTTTCGGATGCCATAGCAACCATTAGAGCTTATAATCTTAGTTTATTCATAATAATAAAAGTGCTCATGTTGCCTCTCCATTTATTGTATGCTTGCAAGTTATTTGACGAAATGTCTTCATTAGTATGAATGCATCATTGTTTGCAAACGATTTGTTAAAAAGTTCACAATTTGGCCTATAATGGTATCGGGGATATTACAGTGGTATAAGAGCGGAAGATCGTGCCATCCTAAGGGGAAACTATGATACCAAGGTTGTGAACTTGGTTTGTGATATCAAATGAATTGTTGGAGTTTGGGATCAGAGCACATTGTGGTTCCTTATTTTGTTTGTTGACCTGTGGAGAAAAACACACTGTGGTAGTTCGTGGAAAGGGTCACGATTTATGAAATATGAACCATTGTTTAGAGGGGTCAATCCCCTTTTGTTTTACTAATTCATGGGTTTGGGAGGGGGATGCACAGGTCGTAGACTTTGGTAGAGGATGAGAGGATTGTGGAGGAGGACAATAGGCCATTTTCGAAGGGTCGTGGGCTTAGTGTCCTATTTAGAGGGGATCGACAGCTTTGTTGGACTATGAAACAATTGAAGTAGGCTGAGATTGTGGAGCGAGTTGTGGGGGATAGGAAGAGTTGTGGGCCATCTGACGATCGAGACACCCATCTACAAAGTCGAGAGGGTATGTGGAAGAGATTGTAGGCATTTTACAGTAGGTTGCAAGTTTGGAGCAAGCTCGTGAGTGATTAGGAAGTGCATCTAGCACGAAGAGGAGCCTTGGGGCCATTATGAGATACAACTTCTACATGGATTGGACTGCATCAATTAATGCAGGGTTTTGGTAAGATCTGTTAAGTACAGGAGCTGAGCAGGTCGTGAGGATTGGAGTGCCAACAACTGGTGAACGTTGTGATCTTGAAGCTCTGTACGGTGAACCTGTAACTTGAGACCCAAAACCTGTCCCTGAAGATCCTGCTGGTTGAACCGCTGAAACTAAAGAAGCTGTGCCTACACTGGGTCGTCCAGTAACCCCGAAAACCTGTGAACTTGTCTATTGCATTGAAGGTACCTGTGAAGCTACCTGAGGTGTGGGAACCTGTTTCTCTTCCTGTTCTTACTCTCTAGACTTCTTGAGGGCATGCTCCTCCTCAAATCTCACTTCCCTCCTCACAACAACCTTCCTTTGAGAAGGAAGATAAATGCAGAAGGCCTTCGAAGTGTCATCATACCCCACAAAGATGGCACTCTTAGCTGTGGGTTCAAATTTTGTCCTCTTCTTAAAAGGGACATGTGAGTAAGTCAGGCAACCAAATATCCTGAAATGACTCACCTCAGGCTTCTTTCCTGTGAAACTCTCCTCAGGTGTCTTGTTCCCCACGACACGATGGGGATTCCTGTTCTGAAGATAAATAGCTGTACTGCATGCCTCTGCTCAAAGGAAGAAAGGAAGCGACTGATCATGTAACAAAGCTCTAGTTGCTCCAACAATAGATCTGTTCTTCCTTTCTGCCACTCCATTATGCTCAGGAGTGTATGGAACTGTCAACTGCCCCTGAATGCCCTCCTGTCTGCAATATCCATCGAACTCCTTGGAGGTGTACTCACCCCCGTTATTCGATTCGAGAACTCGTATCTTCCTCCCTATCTGGTTCTCCACAAGAGCCTTGAACTCTTGGAACTTCTGCAATACTTCCTCAGATTTTTTGCTCTTCAGGAAGTAGATCCAGGTCTTCCTGGAATGGTCATCAATGGATGTCACATAATACTCGAACCCTCTCAGAGAAACAACTGAAATAGGTCCACACAAGTCAGAATGTATCAAGTCAAGAACCCCTACTGACCTGCTATCACTCCTCGTAAAAGCAGTCTCGGTGTACTTTCCCAAAGCACACCCGCTGGATACCTCACTGTGCTTCGTGCTAAACTCTGGCATCCCTGTAACCATATACCTCAACATACACAAAACTGGATGATGCAGATGAGCCATCCTCCTATGCCACACCTCACAAAGCTCGTTGCCGCTGCTATGTGCCAAAGAATGCCGAGGATGAAATAAGAGCTTGTACTGTTTCCCACATCTAAATCCAATGGTGTAGGAAGCAGCTGGTCCTACAGTCTTGGGAAACACATGCACATGTCCATCCAGGAGGGACACCCCAAGACCCTGATCCTTGATCATGGAAACATAGATCAAGTTCTTCTTCAGCCCAGGTAGATATAGTACATCTCTCAAAATCGTGGGACTCATGGACTCCCTTTGAAAGGTAATGGTCCGATGCCCAACTGCTCTGACAACTGTGTCATCCCCCAACCCTACCCCCACATCAATCTCTAACTGTGAAAGCTCGACGAACATCTCTTGAGCACCTGTCATGTGGCTCGAAGCTCCACTATCAATATACCACGTGCTGGTGGTGGATGCACTCAAAAACTGACTTGTTAACAAGGAATACTTCCTCTCACTATCAACATTTGCACTGGTGATGATGGATGCTCTCTCTCTATCAACATGTCCAGTGCAAAGAGAAAAATCTCTCTCAAATCTTGTTGTAAAATCTTCAATCTCTGCCGAAGCTGCTATCTGCTTCTTCTTCTTCTTCTTTTGTGGACACTGCCCAGCATAGTGCCCCATCTTCTGACAAGCAAAGCAGTTCACAGTGCTCAAATCCTTCTTCTGCCCATCCCGCTGCTTGGCCCCACCCTTCTTGGGACCCTTCTTGAACTTCTTCTTCCCCTTTGCTATCAAAGCCACATTCTCCTCATCCTCCCTACTAGTAGAAGCACTACCCTGCATAAGACCCCTCCGAGTCTCCTCCTGAACAAAATCATCACTTATCTTGTCCCATGTAGGTAAGTTCTCTCTAGCTACCAAAGCCTCCACAAACACAGACCAAGGCTTTGAAACCCCATTCATAGCTGTCTGCACTAGCTCTGCATTAGGAACAACCTCCCCCACTGCTGCAAGCTCATCTCTCACCTGAGAGATCCTAGTAAGGTAAGATATCACAACCTCCCCTTTGGCCATCTTGATACTTTCCAACTTCTCCCTCAAAACCATCTTCCTATTCTTGTTTGAGCTTTGAAACATACTGGTCAAAGCATCCCACATATGATATGCATGGGTCTTACTCGAGATGTGAGGAATCATATGGTCTTTAACTGCATCTAGGATTATTCTTCTAGCTTTTATGTCCTTGTTGAAGGTGGTAAGTGCTGCTGCGTCGGTGGAAGGGGGAACAACAATAGGAACTACTGTAGTGTTATGAACCACCTCATCCCACAACTCATTATCCTCCAATATCGGCACTGTCCTAACTTTCCATGGGACAAAATTCCCAGCCCTATCAAGCCTATCCTCCATCATAAGTCTAGTTGCCATTATCTCTGCAAAGTTCAAGTTTCAACAAGGTGCTTCCCACTGACAAAAGAAATCATAGAAGTCCGAAATTTTTCACTGTGTATAAATCTGCCCTCCTTTTAACAAGGCTGATACCATGTAGATTTTTCAGCACTTTCCCAACCCGGTTTCCAACTCCGTTTTAACTCATTGTTTAATGCCCAACCCAATTTGTTTTACTGCTGCAAATTAGATTTTTCTCACAAGCAACATAGGACTGAAACACAAGAAAAACTTCTACAACATTTTCACTTATAGCAAATAAACACATTAAACCATGAAATTTCAGACACAGTATTTTTGGTCAAATGATCCAGGAAAAACCCCAACCTCCGGGGAAAACTTGTGAGAGAAATTTTTATTTTCTGGAAAATTTACAGCAAATAGACAGAAAAAATTTCAGACCAACTTATCTCAACTGAAATAATTTTTTTGTCTCATTTTCCATGCCCAACAAAAAAATTACAAACTCAGAATTTTTGTTGTTTCTTCCTCCTCGATTTTCATGCTTCTGTACGGATTGTACGGCAGGTGTACGAACTGTTTCGAAAACCATGCCACAGAGAGCTGCTTGGAGATTCATCCCTGCAAGCTTGCCTTGGGATTCGTGCCCAGAAACCTTCTCGAAATCTATGCCTGAAAAACTCATCGAAATCTGTGTCGTACTTTCATTCTTGATTTGCGTGCCAAGAGGAAAAAATTCTGCTGCTGCTATTTCTCCCTTCTTTCTCAGAAAATGGATCTCCTCTCTCTATAAAAAAAAATGCAATGTTCCCCCAAGTTTCCGGGACGCAGGAGCGTGGGACTGGGGAAACGCACATTGGGGCGTGTGGAGACCACCCCCAAATTTTAGCGAAATTCAAGGGGGGCGGAGGGACGCCCAGGTCTTAATAAAAATTAATATTATAAATTATTAAATCCCAGCAATAACAATTCAATGATTCATCCCATGAAAACTACTAAAAGTAAATAATAAATAGTAAATACTAAGTTTATCATTGTGCAATGTAAATCATAAATTGCAAATTAATAATAAAAACACGTTATACAATTCATCATGATAGTTTTCAAATTTGTCATTTGAATCTTGATATTCATATTTCTAATTTTAGTCATTGTAATTGAAAACTTGAATCAATGATATTGCATGCTAAAATAGTGAAATGGTAAATTACTAAAGACTCGGCCTAAAATAGAGACTAAACAACAATTAAAATTAAAATTGTTTTTTAAACTGAAATTGGGAAAATCGTGGGGGGCGTCTAGGATCCCCCCAGTTTCTGGAGGGGGCGTGTGGGAGCCCCCCTTCATTGGAGTGCGCTGCAAAACAGGGGAACGTGTCCCCTTGTGACTTTCCGAGAGTTTCCTGATTTTGGGGACGCTGGGAAACGTTTCCCAGGAGCCCTCGAGCCCTCGGGGCGCACGGAGCGAGGGGGGTGTGCCCTCGACCCTGGGGGGCGAGTCCCCATGTAACACTGAAAAAATGCAAAGTGCCTCTTCACTTGGAAACTTTTCCTTTTGGTGAAAAAATTAGGGTGAGTGAAAAACCATCTAATCCTAGGGCTCAGATTAGTCTAGATGAGTGGTTGTGATTAAAATCATTTTTCTCCACAAAATAATTAATTTCACTCTTTATAAATATTTCACTTAATTAATGCTCATCTCAAGTCATTAATATAAAGTCGAAGTGACTTTTCCCCTTTTCCTAGTGACTTAGGCAAATGCCACTTAGGGGAACACTTCCTAGGTAAAATTTAACAAGTATGGTGAGTGGCTAGGGGAAACCGAGTAAGATTTTGAATGGATCCTTGGATAGGGCGTGATGGTAATCATAGGGTCACAGAGACTTTGGTGGATCTATTACATGAAAAGGGTTTTTTCACTCTTAACCAGGTGGTTGATCACGATAATTCTTTGATATGGTGACACGAATGGTTATCAGTTGATGATTTAGGGTTGGCTGATGATGATGCGGTTGCTTGGAATGGATACATTGCTTCTTTGAGGAGGGGACATGTACATATGAAGGACTCTGAGGATGAACTTCTGTGGTCAAAAATATAGCAGGTGGGTTTTATACCCCTAAACTTGGATATAAATCTTTATGTGAGGGAAGCTTTAGCTGTATAGCAAGAGTGGTGGTTCAAAGCTATTTGGAAGTTTAATTGGCCCCTCAAATTGTGGATTTTCATGTGGTTAGCTCTTAGAGAAAAGGTGCTAACAAAAATATAAACTATAATGGGCCTAGTATATGCTCATATTGTAAGGAATCGGAGGAGACTATATATCATATGCTTGTATCATGCACTTATTCTATCTAGGTTTGGAAAGAAGCCGAGTCCTTTCTGGGTATTATTCTTGTTGGGTGGAATGGGAATTCTATTGAAGGATGCCCAAGGGATTTGTATAATAACATGAATTATTATTCTTTGGGGTCTTTGGATTGCTAGGAATGGTAGTTTATTTGAAGATAAGCATATTCCAGCCTAAGTCACCTGGTTCGAGTTCGTGTTCAAATTCGGAAACCTTAAAATTCGACAAAAATTCGGCTATAAAAATTTTGGTGATAAAATTCGACATTAAGTTCGAATGACTATAAAACTTAGAATTTAAAAATATTTAAACTATTTAACATCCAACCAAAAAACTTATATTCTTACCAAATCCAGTAACATCCTTTCACCTTTGAATGTAAATATTAACATAGAATATTAAACTAACTAAGTTGTACTCAATTAACAAAAAAATCATTTCATATCAATAATTTTCATAAGCAAAAATAAATGAAGAAATATTTTTTTAATTTTTAAATAAAGAAATTAATATAAAATAAATTGAAAAAATATTAAATTTTATTTATTTATTTATATTCAAAATAACATTTCTACCACTTAATCCAAAGAGAATAGAGAATATGATTTATATTTATTAATAAAAAAACATTTACATTTATCCGGTTATATGGGGTATCTATCACCGTTCTAGGTTTAATCGAATATGGAGAACCATCGGCGTTAGCACCGCTTCAACTGTCAACTAAACAACGCCTCGCCCATCGTGGATTCAGCCAGTGCAGACTCAAGAGTCCCTCTGCGACTCAGAGAACGATGGTGGCCTCCACGCTCCAGTATTAACTCACGACATGATTCACGACGACGGCTCATTCCAGACTCGCACAATAAGCAAAAAGTCAATGCAGAGGTAGTTTGGGCGTCGGCTAGGGTTTACCTGCGGGCTGCATGGTTATTGGCCTTCAAAATCGCCGTTTTTCAACGAATTAGTTCGCCAGGAACATACAATCGGCGATTTTCGATTTTTATGGCGAAAAATCGCCGAATCCGGTGACTTAGATTCCAGCTCTACAGTGTGCATCTCAAAGCATAAACATTCTTGGATGATTTAAACAATCAATCAGCCAAATCCTGCTAGGGATGTTGTTGTGGAACGGGTGGATGGATCAGGGGCATGGGCCTACTTTGGTGGAGCAGCACAAGATGATCCCAAAACTTGTGGGGTTGGTGGTATATTATATGTGAGGGAAGGTCATTCAGTAAAATTCAAAGCAGTTTTAAGGAAGGGGGTCCAGTAACAAAGAAGAATTAATGGTTTTAAAGTTGCTCATTCTCTTTCAATTGAAAATGGTGTTCAGAATCTCTAACTATTTGGGGACTCTTTTCTTGTGATTAATTGGATGAAGGGCCTGTATGCTTTAGATAATTTCATGTTGATACCCATGGATGAGGAGATCCAACTTATTTCTCATTTTGATTCTATTTCTTTTCACCATGTCTTCAGGGAAAGGAACTCTTTGGGTGATGGCTTATGGAAGGATGGTATTATGCTGGATGCTGGGTTTTTGCATATTTGGGAGGAAGTGGATGGTCAGCTGGCAGAATATGACCATCCTCATTTCTTTTAGTTGTGCTCTTAATTTGTTTGTTAATAGTGGTCAAAAAGATCTAGTATGATAAGGGGCTTGTGAGTTGCTTCACAGTTTTGTTTGTAGTGGGGGCTGCCTAGGTGGCCTGTATATGTTAAGAAGTCAGACGATATGATGCCTGTTCGATAAGCTTCAGGCTGATATTTTATTTTCTGTATTGGATGTATAAGCAGGATATAAATCTCTGGGGGAACTGGTGGTTATGTTTTGAGGATTTTAGCCTGTTTTTATTTTGTACAGGTTGGAAAGGATGTTTAGAATCTTTGAAAAGTTAGTGAGTGATATACGACATGCTTCTGAGCATATGCGGAATGTAACTTTGTTTCATATAAATACAGTTTATGATTTTTTCTTTGTTTAGTTAAATCTACCTACAATATATATATATATTGCTGCTCACTCGATCAAATTAAAATGGGTTTTGTTTCACAAACAACACCCAAAAAAAACATTACCAACTAAAACAATGTCCTGCCTAACATCATGATTGAGGGAATATAAAGACGAAGACAGTGCAAGCAGCAGTTTCTTCTGGATTTGTATCACCATCGCAGTGATTTAATTTCAGTTTTAACTTCAAATCATTCAAGTGTCAACCAATACATCAATTGAGTTTCAACATTTTTTTCACAGTAATAGGTAGTTTTTTGTATGAGAAAATACTATGGCCGGACTGTATAGCATACTAATGTAAAAATATAGATCTGTTTTTCCTTAGCCTGGTTTCCAAAACAAAGATCTTACCTGATAAAACATGGCCTATTCACCTTTCTAGTTCCATATCCATTGACTCACAGACAGTTTTAAAGGGTACATCCTAGGTGGTGGATTAAATGCAACCTTAAGGTGTTCCTAAATATGGCAATTTTTAGCGTTCTGCAGAGATTTTTATGTCTAAGATGAATTAATTCTAGAATGCAAAATAAAAGGAAAAATAAATTTAATTTTGATTTCGGTGGATAGAAACAAATGGACTAGTGCCTATGGTTTGAAATTGGGATATAGGGTCAATTAAGGCTAGTAAAGGGGAGTATGCTAGCATCCAAGATTATCTCGAGTTTGTGTACCAATCCTTGTCAAATCCAAAGAAGGGTAGAATTCACCCAGGGATCTACAAAGGAATAACCGAAGTAGTATCTTCAATGCTACTTTGGGCCTAATATTCTTCAATAATGGAATCCTAGGGCATACAATCAAATGCTGAAAACATACCACCCATTCATCCATAATCAAACTATTTAACCTTACCAAGTAAAGAGCTTACTTGCAAATAATACCAAAATAACAACAATTCTTGATCTAAGAGAAACCCAAAGCATTAGCAAGACATCCACATCATAGTGCTAGCATCAACCATCCATAAACTTCACCACAAGAATAAGCAAGAGCCAAAAAGAGATAGTTATCCACAAGTTTCTAACAAGTTTCACAATGGATGAGGCTCTTTTTAAGTAGGAAGAGAGAATAACAACCTCTTCAATAGAAAACAATAAAATCCCTCTCTTGACAAGATCAAAATACCAAAACCCTAATTCAACATGCCGAAACCCTGACAATATACTTGAGAGAAGGGGGGCACACCACTAGTATGAATAGAATGATACATGAAAAATACAAATTACTTCCAAGATAGAGGAGCTCCCCAATAGACCTAATCAAAACATGAAGGGGTCCAAAACCTTAGGGTTTTGACCCTCAGATGTCTTCTAAGTGCAACGTCCTCAAGTACAAGCATGTACAAGTGTGCTAAATCATCATAAATGGATCATTCTCCAATCATAAAGCTCAAATGAAGTGAAAAATCCTCTAGAAAAGGTCACACATGTGAGGGAAGTGATCCTCTAAGTGGGACATCTCCTCCATATGGCCAAATAAATGCTGACGACTCCTAAAGTGGAGCATTCCACTCCAAAACCATGCCAAGTCTCTCCAAGGACCAAGGGTGTCAAAACCCTAGAATGCTCTTGCCCAAAGTGCCATAAATCTCCATCACATGAGGCATGTGTGAGTAGTAGAAGGGCCTATAGAAGAATTCCATGTGGATCATCAAAATGCCTCCAAATATATAGAAGAAGAGGGTGCTCTCCAAAAACGACCTAATCATCATCAAATCATGTCCATCCATTTTTTAGACCCTGCTATATGTCTAGGCGGGGATTCCCAATAATGTATGCCTAGGAGAAAATCATCAAATACATGATTAATAACTCGTGAAAAGGTTTCAAATAACTCAATATTCTTTTAATTAATTATTCCATTGCATTAGATTCACTATGGTGTGCACTTTTCTAATAACTCAATATTCTTTTAATTAATCACTCCATGACTTTAGATTCACTATGGTGTGACCATTATAAGACCCTTATTACATGTTAGCCCCTAAGGCAAGATGTAAGTCCTAAGTTCCTAAGTGGAGGGGAAATGAATTAATGTGATGTTTAGAAGAAGGTGTTCGAGAATCGATTACCATAGACATGTGTATAGGATTTTGTCTACCCCTTATCTTTTAAGAGCTAGGGGTTTTAAATTTTTTTTCCACGTGTACCCTGGAAGGGTGTGCTTTTCTTGAACTACCCTTTCCTTGCGCCTATTTTTTTGTGATCCCTTCTTATTTTTTCATTATTATTTTTGTAAGGCGTTTCTGTTAGACACACCAGGCACACAGAGAGGGGGGGTGAATCTTTGTGTGCAGTCTTTATTACTTTTTCAATTTAACAATCAACAACTAATTCATCAATGCATTATTCTACCATTTGCATAATCATTTCATAATAATCTATCACTTCATCATTTATAGATCATAAGCATCTGAATCATGAAATCATAACAAGAACCATAGCACAAGAGAACACAATACCATATGATTTTCTAATCTTTTTGTATTTGTTTTTGGAACGGCTACAACCGTGAGGTAAAATCAACACCTACTGATACAAAGAGCACCTACTCTTCATCTAGGACCCTGCCTGGTTTTCTTAGACCCTGCTAAGAAGGGTTTGAGGTATCCTAACCTCAAAAGCAAGACACGCTTGCTTTTACAATTACAACTCACTGTCTCAACATACTCATCACACACACATATCACTGTCAAGTGCACTCACTGCCACATCATTTGCTCATCAACGCTATTCATCATCAACCAATCAACTCTGCTCATCACTACTGTTGGTCATAGGTCTGCTCATCCTCTTCTTTGCTCATCATTCTTCACTGCTGCAATACTGATCATCAAAGCATCATCATCATCATAGAACATCAAGGTTCCAAGATTACCAATCTTGTCTACCTTGTCACTGGTCATGTCTTGGTTCATCATATAGTTCATCATAGTCAGTCATAAAGGTCAATATATTTTATCATTGTTCATGTGCATCATCATGATGTTCATCTGTTCATTGCTGCTCATCATAAGCATCTTGTTCATCTTGTTCATCTGCTCATCATCACTACTGCTGGCCATTCTATGCTTGTTAACCTCTGCTGCCCATCCTCTTCACTGCTCATCAATCTTCACTGCTGCAACTCTGCATGGTCTGCTTATCAATCATCAAGGTCTGATCATTATCAAGGTCTTCATAGCTGTAGGTGTAAGTGTAACATTCTGTTGTTCAAGGTTCTGCAATATAACTTGTCATATCTTGTCTACTTTGTCATTGGTCATGACTTGGCTGAGTAACATTATCTTCATAATATCATACAATTCATCATAGTCAGTCACTTCATCATTTTACTGTATAGGCAATACATCAGTGACAGTTCTTATTGCATTCTTCAATACTGTATATCACTTTTAGGTCTTGTCAATGTGTGTACATCATCATCATCAATGTGTGCATCAACAATTTTATAAGCCACCATCAAAGTGTGGGAATGCTTCACATCATCACTTGTCTGTGCAGGTCAACTTCGTATGTGTTTTAGGACAGACTACACCCATCATCTTATCAAAGCAAAATCAGTGAGCATCATGGCTTATATCATCTTATTACCAGTGTTCCACGGGGACGCGCCTCCCAGGGTCGGGGGCTCGCCCCCTACTCTTCCCACGCCTCGGGGGTTGGGGGGCTCCATGGGAAACGTTTCCCAGCGCCCCCCCTTTCTGCGAAACTTGGGGAAACGCGGGTCTAGGAGTTTCCCGGATTGGGGGGCTCCCACACGCCCCCTCCTGAAAATGGGGGGCTCCGACAGGCCCCCACTGCCCTCGATTTTTAAATTTTTTTACTTAAAAAAGAAATGGTTCATCTTAAATTTTAGGCTTTTACACTAAATGGTCATTTTAAAACGAAATAGAAACAAATAAAAAGAAACAAACATCGATATGATATGCTTGGCTATAACAATTACATTAAATTACACTAAATTCTTCGGGAACATAAGCATGCTAGTATGCAAATGGGGATGGGATGAGGAATTGATATGTTTATATGTTGGGGTTCATATTTTTATTATTTTTTTTTTCTTTTTTATAATTTTAGAGACCAACCCCCCTATGTTAGGGACCCTGACGCCTCCCCGCCCCCTCGTCCCCCAAAATACCCCAAAATTTTGGGGTGTCTCTACACGTCCCCAATGTGCGTTTCCCCGCTCCCACGCCCCCCCGTCCCGGAAACTTGGTGGAACACTGCTTATTACTGCATAATTCACTATGTATTGTAAAGATGCCACTATATATCACTGAACATGTAACTCTAATACTTCTTCAAAACAGTTCGTCAAACATCTTACTGTATTAGCTTTCTGGGTATACACAATTTTAGAGCATACATACCTTCATTCGTCTATGCACTGGAACCAGGGCATCATCTTCACGTCATTCTTTGCATATCCCTGTATCGTATATGCATAACTTATTCATCCATACTGTATATCACTCTATTATGCTTTTAACAATACATGTTTGTATTGGAGTTAGGGCATCATATTATGGAGCAGCATTCGTCACACTATGTATGTATCATCACTACTTTGGAGTGCTAATGGATATGCATCAGGTGTGTACTTGTTATCATACCTTTATGTGTTTGTAGAATACATTTTGGAAGGATGTGGTCTGCTGCCCTAGGCCCGAATTTAATGCTGTCATAGAATTGTTAATGCCCAACCATCCAAAGATGTGAGTACACAGTTGACCACAAAATTTACATATGCTGCTGCAGAAGTGTGCTCCAATTCAGTCACTAAAACTTGGTATAGACTGCTGCTCTTCCATCGAATTTTTGTTTCAGTTGACCACAGAAATCTTCATCTTTTACTTGGACTGTGTAACTGCTGCAAACTTTGGTTTAAAGACTGGACAAGCCTCCAAAACAGTCAAAGGATTTGGGGCTGAGTATATGCTGCAAATTTCAGACTGAAAAAAAACTGGTATCTCCTCCTACTGCTGCCACCTCAGGCTGCAAATTCAGGTGTGCTGCTGTAACCCTTTTGTCTGCAATTTCAGGTCTGCAAAAATTGCAGACACTGCTCCTTCGCTGCCTCAGTCCAGCCTCAGTCAAACGAAAAAAAATCACAGAGCTAAAATAATCCACGAAATTGTTGTATATTTGATTGATTCTTCATTGGTCTTTATACTAGTTTTTCCACCATAAATTCTGGAGCCGACCTTCCAAAAATTAATTTTTTATTTTTATTTTTATTTTTTTAAATTTGAATTTGAAATTTAATTTTTATTTAACTTTTGTAGGCTGGCCGACTTGTTGTATTTTATTTTTATTCATTGCTATATTTATTTGCACATCTTTTGGATGTGACTTGTTTGCAAATGAGGAGAATGACCATAGCATGGGTCATTGACCTTCTTACCTCTTCAATGTTGACTACTTTCTTGTCATGTAAGTATTGTTTCAAGTGCATGAAAGTTCCTAGTTCAGTATTTACATTCATTATGGGGTTATCTTCATGCACATGTGGGCTTCTTCATGGTACAAGGTTTGTGTCCAACATATGTGTGGGATCAAGAGTCAAGACCCAAACCTTCATCACAAGGGTGTCTCAAACTCCCTTACCAACCATCAAGGGTTTCATCATCAAGACCAAGAGTGTAACAAGCCACAAGGGCTTCATTAGGGATCCCACCATCAAGGTGCCATGTCGCCATCCATAATCAACCAAGTGTGGCAAACTAAAGAGTCCAAGTGTCATCACATGTGTGTGGGTGCCTTCATCATGCCATCATGCAAGCAATGTGCTTCGTGACCTTTGCAAGGGCATCAAGGTCTTCATCAGGGGTTCCATGGCATGTCAGAGACCATCTAGGGCTTCTCCATCATCTACCAAGGCTTCAAGACCATCTCCAGGGTCTTTAATGTCTTTAGCAAGGTGGTGACTTCAAGATCCAAGCTAGTGGGTACTGGACCTTGTCAATCGGGTACAAGGTGCTTCAAGGCACAAACCTACTCTGTTTGGGATCCAAGGCACTGCAAGGTGCAAACCCACTCTGTGAGGGGTCTAGGCACTGCAGGTGGGACTTGGTGGCATCAATGACATCCTGTGGGGCCACTGCAAGTCCATGTTGGCATCAATGACAATTTCATCAACAGTTTCTTTGGCTCGGTCCCTTAACTTCATATTTAGCTTTGATAACCTAGGGAACCAGACTTTTTTGCAAGGAGGTATCACTCACATTTGTAACGTTTATTTATTTGTTTGCTTTATCCTTTAAGTACTTGTATTTAGGCATTCATACATGGGAATAATATAGAGACCTTTAGAACATAACATATGATAAGTCAATTTCCAAAAGGGGGAATGATGAAAATGAATGAAATAGCTAGTGAAATAACATGGCATGAAAAATGGATAGGTAAAAGTGTGAAATGAATGACACATTTACTCAAATTCCTGGGGTTACACTTGACTAATGAGGATTCACAATTATCTAAGGGAATTAAGACCACACCATGGTACATGCAAGTTATGAAAAAAAATTAGAAGTACATGAACCATTATAGAGTAGCACCATTTTACCCCTCATGGTCATATTCCATATAAATGAAGGAAATCTCCATGTGTCACAACAATGGCATTGACTAAAAAGGCCCCAAGCATCTCTGGCACAAGAGTGGTAATTTGACAAGCTGGAAGTGTCTCTGAAAAATATCCACGTAGATCCATAGATATCATGTGCAAAACTGTTGGATGTGATTAAAATCACAAGGCATCAATCATCAAGTCACCCCTACATGTTAAGGGGTAACAAATCCTACATATCAAGTTTGACTAGGTCGACCTTAAGCAGAATTCCAAAAACTTGATTATAAACTTTGTATTTTTTGGAGCATCTACTTGATTGCTCTCAAGTTAACCAATTAAAGGATTTCAGGAATAAAATCCTTAGGAATAAGAGGAACAAGAGAACTATTGAACTCTACTTGTAAGAAACAAAATTCTTTGCCAAGCTCAAGTAGATCAACTTAGTTATTCAAATAGTAGGGTATCCTCTACTTGTTTTCAATCAACTTCTAAAGAGGGAGCCCATAAAGTCATTGGCATCATCAATTCAAGCTCTAATCTACATGCTGCAACATTATTATAAAAGTAGAATCCCCCACATTTGATTTGAAAAATTGGCTATTCCAAGTAGGCTATTATATTGAAGTTAGATTGGACTTCAATGGAGTGCTCTCCTCTTAAAAAGGAGAAATTACATTTAATTATTGAGCTTTAATAAATATCGTAGGCATGCCCCTTATTGAAATTCTATGATCTTGTTGAAACCATTGGGCAATGCATTTGCAGACTACATGGAATATTTATAGAGTTGTATTCATCCTAGTTCCACCTAGTCAAGTTGAAGGGAGAGATGGTGTCTTCTTTCTTCTAATGTATGATTGAGTGGATGAATTAGGGATTGAGTGGCTGTGGACTCATGCTTCCTGTTATATACAGAGTTTTTGTAGTGACCCAAATAAGTTATCCTATCTAGGATGGTAGAGAGTGATAGTCAATGTGATGCCTAAGAAGCCTACCCACCAAAGATTTGTAATTGGTTGTCACACTAGGTAAGATCCTTCTCTATTTAGGCCTCCTAGCTCACACAAGGTGAACTAGACTAGTCATGAGAGTGTCCCAAGTTACAGTTAGTTTCCCAACCCCTTTTAGCTGTAGGATGCTATTGAATATTATGGCAATTATAAAGTGTCCCAAGAGATGCTTCCTATATTTAATGACTATTGAGCTAGGGTTTAGGTGGATTGTCTAGGGTTTAACTATGTAATTTAAAATGCAATCCAATTCAAGGATTTACTCAATAGTTAACTATTATCACTCAAAGTGTAGCTACCACCAAAGATATCCTATCTGCGACGGTAGAGGTAGGGTAGCTAACCAAGTGACACCGCAAGGGCCTTCTCCACAATTGTATAAGGGTAGTTGTCACAACATATGGGCTCTTGTCATTTTAGATGAAGGGGGAGACCTTAACTAGCCTATGAGGGCTAGCTAACCAAATCAAGACACTCTAAAGGTTAGGAACATGATGTAAGAGGTAGATCTTGGATGGATAGATCTAGATCTAGGAAAATGATGTGGTTTATAGGAGTTAGGAACCAGTTGAGGAGGCTTAGGAAAGACAAAAATACTCAACCTAAGGTGAAAAGTACCACGACGAGTTTATGTGAATAGATTTAGAAAGATCTAGTGCCAATGAAGAATACCCAAATGAGATCCACCTAGGGTTTAGGCAAATAATTGGATGTGGACCCAAGTGAGGAAATTAAAGGTGAAATGACACTAGAATTGTTATTTGATGGGGTTCAAGCAATACCCAACTGATAGATCTGTTGAAATGACTAAAAACCCAAGGAGGGCGAATTACCTAGAGATGACCAGTGCCAGATCTATGGGTGAATGGAGTCAGTTTTGGATCAGACTTGGTCTCTAAGGTTTATTAATTATTTTAGACTCGGATTTTAAGTTTTAAGTTCAAATAATTGTTGGATCTATCAGATCTATAAAATGAGGGTTTTAATGGTGACAAATGGAATAGATCTCGATAATGCAAAAAATAAGATGAAACGTACTTAGAAATACTTGCGGCCGCCAAGTGTGATGATGATCTTCCCACCCCGGATTAATTACAAGCGGGCTCTGTGCTTCCCAAGTGAAATCTCTATGCTCTCCAAGTGACTAATGTGCCCCTCTTCTGCAAGACCAATCAACCAAAACAAGTTAGAATTGATCCACATGCTAGAAACAAAGATCTACAAGACAACTCATGAGAAATCTAAATGATCTCAAAAGATGCAATAAAGAAACCCCTTGAGTTGAAATCGATTTGGAAGAATGATATGGAAGTCTCCTCCACAATGGCTCCCTATCTAAAATGTCCTTGCAAATCAACACGACCCCTTGCAAAAGATATGTTATGGAAAAGCAAAGATCCTCAAGAATGCCAAAGAGAAACGACTTTCCATTCTCACACAAGAACATTTGACAAAGCTTCCAAGCTTTCTCTCAAAGATATTTTTATTATTGCTGGAATCCAAGAGCCAAAAGTCCTTTATGAATGAGAGAGAGTCTCAATATATAGATATCTCCAATACAAAATACCTAGATCCAAAAGTATAGATGGCTAGGATCAAAAGATGAAAAATAAAGATCAACAACGAAGATAAGGTAGATACATTATTCATGGATCACTCAAAATAAGAGTGGTGCACTCTGTCACAGACACCCTAGGGGTAACGTAAGACATAATAAGTGACTAGGAGTGACAACATAACTCCTTGGTGGGGCTAGGAGGTAGAACATGTCCTTTACTAGCATGACCCAAAGGTACAATAATAATCATGAAATATAAAGTGCCAAAAGACACTAGGACGTGTGTCCCCAATAACATAAGATGACGCCCCAAGTGATGAGGACTAGGATGTGTGGACCCCATGAAGGGTGGAAACCATGTCGGAGGATGTAGGATGCATCAATAACATATCTTAGATCAATTTCATGCCATTTCCTTGCCCCATTAAGCCAAATCGATTTCTTTGCTAGCCATTCTCTATTTTTTTACATTCTTGAAACATCATACCGTAAGATAAAAATGGTTGCAACTCACTGCTGACCACTCCATGACACCAAGTGAGTCCAAAAATGACGTCGAGAACATAGGAATATGGTAATAACGAGTGGTCACACTTATTTGTCCCCTATAACGCACTAAGAGAACAAAATATATCTATGTAAGTGAATAAAATGCCATTTTTATATGGTATCCAGCAGTTGGATGATGAACTGACCATAATACCCATTGTATGTTCTCGGAACTGAAAACTCAGTGTACCAATGGACTCAAAAATGTCCAAATCAACTAGGAATTAGTACTCATACTCCATATGTCCATCAAGAGATACATCAAAGGTCTATCCATGCCCGGATAATAATAAAAATATGGTCTGTAATGCTGATAATCATAATAATAATGCAAACCATCATAAGAAAACACTATTTGAGGCATGAAGCCATCTAATGAACACTGATAGGCCATGAATAAGCAATATCACAAACTGTTGACTTGGTCAAACTGAGTTGACAATGTAAAAAATGATCAAAATAATGACCCAACTGAAAATCTCTAATGCTACAAGGTACAAAAGGATAAAGTGTGCTTTCTTTTCTATGTTAGTAGCAAGACTAAAGTATAAAGTGGCTTTTAACTAGCGATTATAAACATAAAGAATCAATAATAGGTCCAAATCAAAGTAATCAGTTACTTCAAACAAAAGCCTCAAGTCTATACTCATTTATAGACTTGACCATTTTGTCAATCATGGGTGAGAGTGGGAACAACAAAGTTAGGCGAGGGGAACTGGCTTGACACTCAACATTGTGAACATCTCGGTTGAAGGACAAAGGGGATCCACACTACACATATGCTGGAAGAGATGAACACTAGAGAATGGTGGTGTCTCACAGATGGGAGAAATATTGAGGATGTTTCAACTAGACTCTAGATAAGCAACCTTCATTTGCATTTACTTATGGTCAACTTTGCACTTTAGATTTAACATTTAAACTTTAACATTTGGATCAACTTTCACTAGTCATCCTCCAAGAGCAGGTGCCTTGAAAAGCCTTGCGGGCCTTAGATAATAACTCTCTATGAACTCCATTCCCCTCCATTGTCCATAGGTGCAATGGAGTGACCACCTTGTTTCCTTGTATAGGAGAACAACCTTACATCATACAAAGGATGAGTGCGCTTCTATGGAAATTGACTAGCTACTTGAAGATATTTATGTTATTTGCAGTAGTGTTTAAAAACACTGTTTTTGCTGACTAGGAATCTATTTAGATAGAGCATTTAAGTTTCGATGCCTCAGTGTCCAAAGACACTTTTGGGTAGGACTACTTGTTTTCAAGGACTAGAGGAAGGCAATCCTTGTGATGAGAATCACATAAACCAACACTGAGACACAAGATAAACATGGAATCTAATCCAACACAGAGGCATTGGCGGGGAAAATCCTCAATGTCACTAGTCAAGATAGAAGTCAAGGTTAAAACTAAATGTGGATGATATTGGATGGATGAAGAATGATAAGGCGATGCCAAGATTAGCAAGTTGAGTCCCTGTAGGGAAATTACCAAGTCCATACTAATAAATGTTAAAGATAGTGTAGCTGCGAGACCCATTCTCAGGGAGGATAGTACCCTAGTTAGTTAACTAGGGTAGAGTAAGACCCTAGAAGGTACCTTGGGCCCCCAGTAGTTTCGTGGGGTTCTTAGTCTGGGACCAAGCAGGTTGATGCCATGGCAAAGTCCCCAACATATGGTTGGGGCCCCTATATGTCTCTAGGATATTCTGGTCTGGGACCAGACAGTTTCTTGGACACGATATCCAAGTAGATCTTGTAGGTTGAGACAAAGACTTCCTTGTCTGGGACCAAGCAAATCCTGTAGGTACATTCCTGGTCAGTTAACTAGGTAGATCTTGGTCAAGTTGACCAAGATCATGATGTGTGATGTCCTCTCTTCTATTTGGTTATTGCTGGGTTGTTTCTCAAGGGACTGACCACCCCTTGATGATGTCAGTAGCACCTAACCCTTAGGAGCAGTATTGAAGACCAAAGGATCACATCATCTAGTTTGGATCTTCTTCCTTATACTGTGATGATAAAATATATATGGAACACATGTGACAATATACCTTGAGAGAGAAAAGATTAAAGTCCTTGGTCTTGTTAGTCCTTTGGGTAAAAGTGGGTTGTTTGTCCACCTTTATGGTACACCTTGGACTTGTGGGTATGAGGCTTGTCTTACCTTCTTATTATGACCCCTTTGTTTGACTTTTGGTGCTTTATCTTTTACTTTGTCCTAGCACTCTTATTATGTGTACCTTTAACACAATGAATTTTATTTTGTAAAACCTTTGGACCATTGGACTAGGGTAGAGTAAGACCCTATCCTAAGTCAACTTAACTTTGTGGTTTTTATTTTGTAAAACCTTTGGACCATTGGTACCTTGTCTTAAGCCAACTTAACTTTATGGTTTTTGCCAACTTAACTTTATGGTTTTTATTTTCGAAAACCTTTGGACCATTGGTACCCTATCCTAAGTCAACTTAACTTTATGGTTTTTATTTAAGTCAACTTAACTTTATGGTTTTTATTTTGTAAGACCTTTGGACCATTGGTACCCTATCCTAAGTCAACTTAATTTTATGGTTTTTATTTTTGGACTATTGGTCAAATTAACTTTATGGTTTTTTTAAAGACCATTGGACCTTTGGTACCCTATTCTAACTCAACCGATTTTTATTTTTATGTTTTATTGGTAAACACCCTAAAACCTAGGGGTTACCTAAGTGACCTTTCTAGAAGGCTTGTTAAGATTATAAATTCATGTCTTGAATCTTCATTTGACATATGTCTTGACAAGAGAAGATTAGAGATCTTCTTCAAGGAACTGTTTTAGGGTTTGCTGTTGCTATCTTTGGCTTGACATCTAGGCTTTTGCTGTTGGTTTGAGCTACCACCACCTCTTTCTTAGCCTCTTAAGGATGCCACTCTCTTTCCCAATCTGCTGCTACTATTTATGTTGGGCCATGATTGTTTGTGGTTGCTCCTGAATTGAGCTGTGACTGTTTGTGCTCCTTGAGCTGGGTCGTGACTGTTTCTATGCTCCTTGAGTTGGGCTATGACTGTTTTGTTCTCATTGAGCTGGGAAATGACTGTGTTTTTGTTCCTTGGACTGTTACATAACCTTAGTTATGATCCCTATTCCTTTGACTGATTTGTGACCTGTTTTGGGATTTATTATTTACTATGGCTTGTTTTGTGGGTGAGTTTGTGTTGGTACCTACTGTATTTTTAGTCTGGGATGTGACCACTGTTAGCTTCCCAGACTTGGGCTGTAACCTTTTTGCTGATTATTAGAGTGGGCAATGACCCTTGTATGGTTGTTCAGACCTGGTCTGTGATTCTTGGATGTCTCCTATGTTGAGCTGTGACCTTATGTGTGCTCATTGAACTTGAGTTGTGACCTCTACGAGGTGTTTGGACAGAGCTGTGATCTCTGTGGGAAGCTTGGACAGAGCTATGATTCTTGTGGGCTGCTAAGACTTAGACTTGACCTTGTTGGGTTGTCTGAGCTATGAATTTTGTCAATCTTCTTGAGCTGGTTGTAATCCTACTAGTACCTAACAGAGTTTGGCACCGAGTGTTACTCTCTCTCTCTCTCTCAAGGTATGTCATTCGTTCCTTTTGGCAGCTTGTCCTTATAGTGACAAGAGATGATTTCAAAAGTGTCCGAGTACAAGGCAGATCCAAACCAGATCTCAACTAACTTTTTAGTACTGCTGTTATATATTTTGTTTTAGTACTGTTGCTATTATGTTTTGCATGTCAAGGAGAAACTTTAGTAGAGGGACCATTGTGGAGTGCTAAAGTTGAAAGAGATGAAAATTATGTTCTAATTTGTCCTACTGTTGTATTGGTTTGCATCTAGCACTATGCTGGAATTTTATTTAGTATTTTTTTGCATCTTGAAATTTATCTTGTGTTACAAAGTAGTTGACTGAATTGGTGTGCAAAGTTGTTAATTTAAAAAAAAACCATAATCTAACCCAAAACTTTGACAATAAAGGGCACGACCAATCAGTTTAGACAAGAACCTCCTAAATAAAACAACTAAATCACCTCTACTCTATATCATCAACACACTCAAAGAAGAATTTTGCCAATGCATAACCACCATAAACCAAGTCAATCTACTAAAATAAATAAAGAAGCACAACACTAATCCTAGTGCACAAACCATATATCAGCTAGGTCATACACCTGCATCTGACCTGTACATTTGAACGACACTGGAACACTGTTGTTGTATATCAAGGGCACTGTCAACATATATGCTCTGAGAAACAATGAATGGCTAACTCAGTGATCAAATCTGGGGTCATGAGGCTTAGTCATGGCACGAGACCGAAAGTGTGTATGCTCTGGGTCCATTGAATGTAAGAGTGATCATTATTTGAATGCCCTTTAACTGTTGATCTCATGTACAAAATAGTAAAGGACTGACTCAGGAATGTCCTCAGAATTGCTCTAGAATCATGGTAGCTTCGACTACTATGGATGTGACGACATTAACTTAGGTTTATAGATCTAGGAGGATAGAGGTTTGAAAGATCCAAATCACTATCCTTGGTGAAATGATCAATCGATTGGATAATAACCAGTGTTCCATGGGGACGCGCATCCCAGGGTTGGGGGCTCGCCCCCTGCGCTTCCCATGCCTCGAGGGCTGGGAGGCTTCATGGGAAACGTTTCCCAGCGCCCCCCTTTCTACGAAACTTGGGGAAATGCAGGTCTAGGAGTTTCCCGGATTGGGGGCTCCCATAGGCCCTCATCCCACTCAATTTTTTAATTTTTTTTACTTAAAATAATGGTTCATCTTAAATTTTAGGCTTTTACACTAAATGGTCATATTAAATGTTGATGGGATGAGGAATTGATATGCTTATATGTTGGGGTTCATATTTTTATTTTTTTTATAATTTTAGAGACCAACCCCCCTATGTTATGGACTCCGACGCTCCCCCGCCCCCCCGTCCCCCCAAAATACCCCAAAATTTTGGGGTGTCTCTACACGTCGCCAATGTGCGTTTCCCCGCTCCCATGCTCCCGCGTCCCGGAAACTTGGTGGAACACTGATATTAACAAAGGTAAGAGATGGATTGAGTTTGTAATAAGCCCCTAGTCACAAGATTCACTTGCCATGTATAAATGATTAAACATTCAAGACCAAACAAGCAAGATGCCACACATGCCAAGCAAGAATGAGCTGAAAACTACCTAGGACGAATAGGGTAGAGGCTAGTGCCTTGGTTCTTGGGTTAATGGAGTCCCCTAAAGATGATGCTAGGGCATACATTTGCTCCAAAACACACTAAGAAAAATACCAAAGTGGCCAAATGCCCAAAAATCCAAGCATGTGTTCAATAATGTTGGAAGATGATAACTTTGAAGGTCCTTTCTCGTATTTTTGGTATGAGTGTGATGATTAATTCGCCTCATTCCCCATTACAACCTCATAATATAAGAGATAAGCATACAATACATCATCTAGCTAAGTTGAGGGGCATCCCTTGGGGGACGCCCTCACCGATTGAGTCAACAATAAAATAATCCGGACCAAATACCGATTGAAACTTGTTGAAGAACTGTCCAGGTAGCCAAAATACATCATTTGAGAAATTTCCCTGCCATTTCCTTGACCCAACAGGCCAAATCGATTTTTTCAGTGGATTTCGTAGTTCATTTCGCGTGGTACATCCTATGAAACTGAATAAAATCAGCATAACTCTGTCTAGGCTGAGAATTGTGGAAACTGATTGTTTTGGATGATCGAGAGACATAAAAGAATGGTATAACTTATAAGTGACTACTCATACCCCCTGGAACACTGCAATTCTCTAGGAGAAACCAAAAGTCGGCAATATGTAATAAAAGCTGATCATTTGGCCAATAATAAAGTGATAATAATCACTGATCAGGAGATGCCAAAATTTGAAAACTGAGACCGCAGTATTGGTCCTGGGCATGTGTGGAACAAATATAAGCAATGCTATTTTTTGAGTCACTGCCTTGGAAACCATGTTTGACTTGGTCAACTGGGTTGACTAGGTCAAAGTACCCAAACTAGAGGTGAGATATTGTATCAATATGATCTTGTGTGCATCCAAGGTAAGAAATGCTCCAGTGGTATATATCAAAACCCAACTTAAATCATGTTATTCATAATCATGGTGACAATAATAATAATAAGAGTCTATGATTCCTTTCAAATTATAACGGAGCTAGGAACAAGACACTATGTTCAGACAAATATCGACAGTGCACAAGTGGTGATATGAGGGGTTTGAATAGTCAGGTTTCAACTAGACGTTGGTAAGGTCTTGGAGATACATAGTGTACTCTTTGTTCTTGGGATGAGAGTTAGCAAACTCTAGGTGTCATCCTTTGAGGATGAAGGTTATGGGATGATGGTGAGATTTGGTCATGTTTTCTTGTATCAGAGAGATGAGCCAGTTGGTACCAGTATTCTTTTAGGAGATCACAGGGACAAGTTATATGTTTTGAGAGGGCAGATTGTACATCCAGGCACAAGGGGGTGGCTGTCAGAGTCAAAGGGTGGGGCGGGAGATGCACTTGATCGACATGTGATTTACATTTCTTCTAACGAGGAGAGTGGTTCTCTCTAGACCACTGGCAGGAGACTCGACCGGTCCAGTGATGGTGTTGATGAGCAGGTGGATGAGGCTTGTTATCCACTTTTTTGTACCATAGTTGGATTAGCTGAGGAGCCGCCAGTTGACAAACACGATAAATGTTTGATTCCAGTGTATCAGTTGATCCGTCTTCATGTCTAGCAAATATTGGCTAGCCAGTTTTTCATTTGAATAATTTTAACCATGGCCCCGCGGGGTTTGTAATAAAATGTGCTAGTAGGGTATTTTGAGTGCTTCGGTCTCTTAAGACGTAGAATCTCAACTAAGGTATTCCAGGGAGTTTTTTTCTCTTGACAATTATGTTTTGCCTATAGCCGAGTGTAATTGATGAGGTTTTCTCCCGCTTCCTCCAAAGCTGGAATGCCCGATTTTGAATTCTAGGCCTTGGGGGGTTATTACAGGCCAACTAAGTGTTTATAAACCTACTAGGCATTGTTAGAATAGAGCATGGTCTTGTCCTAAGTCAATAGGACCTTTAAAAATTTTCCGAATTTTTTTTACCGGACAGGTTAAAAAATTATTTTTTAATTATTTCCCTAAGTTTTTTGATTAATTTTTCCATAAATTAATTGGAAAAATACCGTTTATAGTAAATCGGTCATCCGGACCCCGAATTCAGTGATTGAAGGCTCTAACCTTAAGCTAAAAATCATTCTTGATCAGCTAGCCAGTTAGATCCAACTTTCAGATCATCAATTGGACACATAACGCTCATTTTCTCAAAAAAGTCATTTTCGAGGAAAAAAATGATTATTTTGGAGAAAATTAAAACTCCAAATTAATCCAAATTCAGCGAAATAAAAGGCTAAATGACATCTCAATGGGCATTTATGATGATTGGAGTTATCATAACTCAGCTTCAGTCAACATTTAGTGAGCAATAAAGTTATATTCAGTTAACGGATTTGTCATCTCTAGCTAAACTCTTGAATTGGATAAGATGGAGAGCACTCATTGGTTTGATGATTTGATCGAGGTAAAGACTAAAGATAACACTAGTAATGGCTCCTCCATACTTAAGTTGTGGCCAGTCCGATTAGGTCTGGTTTTCTGGTTTTAGGGTTTTGGGTTCTTCATTCATTGTATAAATAGAGGCTCCTTTAGCTCTATTCGGATGGAGATTTTAGGCATGAACACTTTTCCAAAATTATTGTAATATTTATTTGAAGTTGGAATAAAGTTGTGACTTTGGAGGTCTATGTACGAGTTATTGGAGTTATGGATTCACATTGTCTTTGGTGATATCTCTCTCACCTTGCCTTTTCAATTATTAAATCATTCTTCATTATATACTCTAGAAGGGCTAACAATCTAGTTTATGAGTATCTTGTTCGGATTTGATTGTTTGTAAGGGTTTTGCAGGGATTATTAGGGGTGAAGAACAAGCTTTTCTTCATGAACTAATGGTTTTTTCCATTTAACCCCTTCATCTTGCAGGTCTTTCTAAGCATTTCCCAATCCAAGAAAGAGACATAGCTGTCAGAGCTTCTCCTTCCTTCCATCAACAAAACTTCAAAAAATCTCTTGGTTACATTGGTTACTACAAAGCGGATCTACATTTTTATAGGTTTTATCTTATTGATTTGCTTTCCATGTAGTGCAAGTATTTTCAATTTATTCACATTTCTAGATCTTGCATTATGATTGGCTAAAGTAGATCAAAGATTCCTACTTTGATCTACTTGTTGGGTTTAGATCTACTTTTTTTAAAATCTTTAACTTTTACTAAATCTAAGATCTTAGTCTCCTAGTCTGATTTCAAGTTTGTAAATCCATCTTTCTTTTTTCCTTGGAAAACGTGCACGAGTTTTCTCAAAAAACGTGCAAATTTTCCACTTTTAGGCTTGCTGGTTTTTTCTATGTTTTTCATTATTTTTTAATTCTGGAAATTCATAAAAATCAGAAAATTTTTTATTTCTTTCAAAAAAAAATTATTTTTTTAATTTTCGACTTTTTTCTCGAAAAAAGTGCAATTTTGTACTTGCTGTTTTTTTACTGATTTGCTGCAATTTTCTGTTATTTTCCAGATTGTGGAAATTAGCCTAAAATGTTATAAAATCTTTAATTTTAAATTCGCAAAAAGTCTAAAGTCGTTTCGTCAAAAATCATGCATTTTACATAAAAATCGGTGAGCATGCTTGGTCATTTCCAAGTTTTGATTTTGGGTCTCATTCCATTGTTTTGGTCTTTTGTTTCATCTCATAAGGCACTTGTCTTCTCATCCACTTAATCTTTTCGAATCACAAGTTAAATTTGGTTTCCTAACACTCTTACTAGTCCTTGTTTAGAGCTCTTATCCACAGGTGAACTAAAAGCAAAACCAAGCAAGAAAGAGCAAGCAGAACTAGATCCAAAGACAAGGATCCAAAACCAAAAAGAAGTCATTCTCCTTTGTACAAACTCATAAGAGTTTTTCATTTTTAATTAAGCTAGTTCTCAAAAGTTCTTATAAGGATTAAATTCCCAAGGCATTTGTACTTCATTAATAAAACAAGGCTAAGTGGGATAAGGCCTCCCATACTTGGTTTTTCTTCCCCATTTGGGGAAGAGTGTCTTTGTTCTTAGCTTAGATTTATTTCAAGTACTTAGAGAGGTTTCATTTTTTGCAAAGTAGATACTAATTGTTAGTTTAGTCATCTCATCTTTTGTTTATTTGAACTACATCATCTTTATGTTCTTGTTTCGAGCTGCTTGTCTCTTAAAATAAACCTAAGTCTCTTGAACTTGCCATAACACAAGTCAAGAGCACTCTCTATCGGAGAGCATTCCCACTGCATTTCCTTGCATCAAGCATATAGTTTAGTTAAAGTCTCTTGAACTTCCGTCATAAGACGAAGTCAAGAGCACTCTCTGTCGGAGAGTTGAACTGTGTGCTCCTAATAATAAAATCTCTGTCGGAGAGTTGAACTGTGTGCTCCTAATAATAAAATCTTTTTAACTCACATTTCTCCACTTAAAATTTACCTCGTTGCTATCCCTCATCTAGTATGCTCTGCCAACCTTGAAAAGTTGGACTCGTACTCAGAACGGTGATCGGATTTGTTAATCTTGTAAGTGATAACATAATAAAACTTTCACCCCATAACCAATGCATCGACGTTGTCTCGATAAATGCTCAGGTAGTGGACAAATTCCAAGTGTGGGCGCCGGGCAACCCAATCTCGACACTCGTTGGTTAAGTTCCCTGAACACCTAGCTTGTGATTCCAGACAGTTTCGTCATGTCTTCGAATAGAGCCACTGAAAGTATTTTCGGTTAGGTTTCCTAGACACCTTAAGCAAGATCATCTTTAAAATACTTAAAATTTACCAAGAGCACTCGCACAATCTAACATTCACTGGTTTAATTTCTAGACGTGTGTTGAATTCTCTGGTGCATTTCAGCTTCATTGACTCCATAAGGCACTGGTCCTAGTTTTAATTTGCATAATTATATTATTTGATCAATTGTCAATGGTTTATTATAATTGCTATCACTGAATGCTTAATTAAAGTCTAGAATTTAAACTTATCTCTTAATCACTTGTTGCAACATGGATTGCTCTTGATTTTGTGTCACATTTATAACAAGTATAACACCTTCAAATCATAATAACTCCTAAACAACACCCATCCGCATTTGCAACCTTTAAGAACACTTTAACAACTTAAGAGCCATAGAAACTCTTTTGTAGGGACTACGCCCTTTGGCTTTGTTAGGAGTTAGCCTAAACGGAGGAGCTAGGAGTAGGTGACAGTACCTAGCTTTGTGCTTGCCCCCAAGGTCACACCTCTCCCATTTTCTTAAGTGAGGAGACAACTTTCAATTGATTTCTGCTGCTGGTGTGCAATCAGCGGACAACATCTTTTGGCGCCATTGCCGGGGACAAATCTCTTTGTTCCTGGACGACCTTTGTTTCTTTTAGTTTTTACCTTTTTCCCATTTTTTGGTAGATTTTAGTCCAATCACTTTTCGAAATTAGACTTAGGTCCACCTGGCGACTCCACTGTCAATAAACACCTCAAGGTATTCAACTAGAAGAAACTCTGAAGGTTTGCTCAATTTCATCCCCGAGCCTGAAAAGGTTTATAGGAGGAGACTGAACAAACTAGCTTCTTGTAGGATCCTTGTAGAACTTGGATCCGAGTTTGTTTCAGACATCCACTTTTTTTTTTGTTTATTTCAAGAAAACTAAGAAAATTTTCAAAACAATAACTGTTTTCCTAACACAATGGGTGAGTTTTTTACTCAGCTCAATTTCACTCAGATAGCAGGTCAGCCCCATGACATTCCCGAAAAAGCTATTGATAAGCTTGTCACTTTCACAGGCACTGATGCCTCTACCTCTGTTGAGAAACATCTCATATATTTTTCAAAACACTGTGGTGCCTATGTCAGGGGTACTGACAAACATGAAGATGTATACATGACCCTTTTTGCTCTATCTTTGGATGGTAAGGCTGGAAATTGGTATGACAACTTGCCGAACAACTCTTTCGCTACCATAGCAACCTTCAAGGCTGCATTCCTCGGAAAATTTGGCAGCAAAAAGGATTCTAGACATCTAGTGACAGCCTTGACTAGTATGAATAAATCTGATACGGAAACCATCGATGAATTCAACGATAGGTTCACAAGGTTATCAAATTCCATCCCTGCCACTCATGCTCCTCCTGCAGTTTCCACTTTGGATTATTACATTGAAGCATTAAGTGGCAAGATCCAGTACCAGATTAGAGACAAGGAGCCGACCACATTACTTCAGGCTCAGAATTTGGCCATAAAAATTGATAAGAATATGCAGTCTTCAGGAGAGTCAAACATCCACGGTTACTCTAGATCATCAACTGCTCTTAAAACTGTTGACCCTAAAGGGAAAGAGCCATCAAACGAAGCATATGAGAAGAAGCTCATGGACTTGACAGAGAAAATGTAGCACCTAGCGCAGATTAAAGAGGTTCAGAATAGGGTCATCACTGTTGAAAGAACTCAACCTCCGCCACCTCCTAGAACATTTCCTGCAAAACCAACATGGCAAAGAAAAAATCCCAACCATGAACAGAGGCCTCCTCATCAGCTAGAGGCTGTTAATGTGGTTGAAACTTACATGCCATTTTGTAGGCCATGTGAAGACCTTCATGAAGAATCTTCTTGCTATTATGCATGCTATGTTCAGGAGCATGGTTTTCCAGAGGGTTGTGGTCCTAAAGCATCATCAAGCGAGCCTAAGTACATAAACTATATCGATGACATGCATGATATTTCCGGAGAAAGTTGGAGAGAGGCAAAACAATATTCAAGAGAGCCTGAGTACATTAACGCAGTTGGACAACTCCATTCTGTCACCACAGAAACCCGGTGTCAAGTCGAAGATTATAATCAACAATTGGATAGCCTCACTAAAAACTTTGGTACTAATCCCCACAAATGAGCATAATGATGATAGTTTGGAAGGTTTGCTACCTTGTGACCATTTTTCTGAAGAAGCTGACTATGATCATGAGGAGGGATATAGTCAGGGATGTGATACAAGTGAGGAAGAATCCCTTACATTTAAGATGGATGATAACTACGAGACTTTAATTGAAAATCAAATCTTAGAGGTTTCATGTGATGAAAGTCCTCCATGCTCCCCACCAGATGACAAATATTTGGAAAGTTGGGTCTCCTGTGATATCTTTGAAACCCAGCTTTTTGAAGAAGATTGTTTTGAGCAGAATGAGGAGTGTAACCAGGGACTTGATACCAATGATGAGGCATCTCTCATATCCGACATAGATGGCAATGATGACTATTGGACTTTTATTGAAAATCCAACCTATGATACTTTTGAAAATATTTTTGAGCCTCATCTATGATGTGTCCAGCAAGGGGAGTGTTTATTCTGAGACTTATGAAAGTTGTAAAGAAGAACAGTTAGAGTTCTCATATGATCAGTCATAATTGTATTTGAGTATCTGTAATAAGGACTTGAAAAAGCAGTGCGGTGAAGAATCAGATGGGATACAACTAGTCGAAGTTTTTTCTCAACCATCGCCTTCACATATAGTTGTTCCTTATGTTTTGGAGCAGCTTGGGGCTTATACAATGAGTTATTATTTGATAAGCCTTGATGATCAGCATGATGGAGTGGTCGACTTGCCGCATCATCTCGATTTGTATATAAGCGCTATCCAGTCATGGATAGAAGCAGCCTGCGCGAGCACCTACCAGTTTGGGAAGAAGTTTGATGACATTATTCATGTGTATGATTCCCCATCCAGCCCACCCATTCTGGATCATCACGCAGGTTTGCATTTTCTGGAAATTGTGTCCTTACTTTGGCTGGTAACCAAAGACAAGGCAAAACTTTTTTATATTAATAAAATGCTTAGGTGGCTATACTGGATTTATGATTGTTGATGTAATTGTAACTTCAGAATGTATTCACTTGTATTTCTTATCTATTGTAACCTGATGTTTATTCTGGGATGTATTTGAGTCATGTCATGCCCCGATGTTCCGATCGGGAAGTTTCTATAATTAGAAAGTCATGTCAAGTCATTGTGGGTAACCCTCTTATTGGTCAAGGGTGAAAGACCCCACAGTTGTGGGGCCCTTGGGTTATTAGACTATCATAGTGAAGTCGACCCCAGGTGAGTCATTATAAGTTAGGGCAATAGTCCCCACCATTGTGTTACCCTCCTATTGGTCGGAGGAGGCAAAGTCCCCACAAGTGGTGGGGCACTAGGGTTATTAGACACTCCTAGAGATGTCGGCTCTAGTAATTAATTGTTAAGTGAGGCCGACATGTTGGAGTGCACTTCAAGTGAACGGAAGAATATAAATAGAGAGTGAGAGCCTCTCTATTTATCACTTGTAACACATCACTCACTCACTCATGTGTGTAGCGCATAGTTGAGGAAGGAAAGACACTGGGACTAGACAAGAAGAAGACTACTGCTGTCGGGAGTGCATCTTATTGTTTTCTGGTTTTACCTTTTGTGCTGATTCTATCTCTGAGGAAGTTGCGGGGTTTTCTTCTTTATGGTTTCCCCGAGGAAAAACTCTGTGTCTCTTGTCTCTTGTGATGTGCTTATGTTTTATTGCTGTGCTTGTTATTCTCTCAGTGAAAAGATCCTAAGATCATAATGCTAGCTTATATGATGAAAAACTAACATGGTATCAGAGCTAACCTGAGAAGAAGACATTGTGCAGCTATGGAAGCTAGGGCTTCTTACTTTTTGGGTCTCTCTACACAATCCATTAGCAAAAGCATGCTAGGCTGACTCTCCATTGAAGGGTGCATCTTTCTGTTGAAGCGGAATTCGATTCTGAGCATTTTCAGTTTTCGATGCAGAAATTAGGGCTTTCTACAGAAGAGGAATTTTTGAGTGAGACCAGCATAGGATTGTTCTCCTCATCAAAACCGAAGTTTAGAGACCTGGATCAAGAAATTTGGTTGGGTGAAACTCCGGGAAAGTCAAACCCTAGTTTGACCTCGAGCTAGGAAAAACCCTAAATACTAAAACTGATAAGTTTTGGTACAGTCGCTATATTCCGAGGTTGGCGAAGTCTTAGAAGCTGAAAATTGCAGGGGCCGAAGATAAAATCCTGATGAACACTGTCTCCAAAAATTAGCCTCAGATTCGCTATATTCTGGGAGATATGATCCCTCTAAGTTAGGGTTCCAGCCTCTTCCAGAATTCATCCCTAAACAGGATACCTGGGGAGAATTGCAATATCTTGGGCTACAGAGGTCCAAATGGAATTGCTGAAGATGTTCCAGAAAGGGCACGGACTGTACTTTGGGTGGTCAGAATATCAGACTCAGAAGATCAACTAGTGACACGTGGCATGCCGTACAACTTCGTTGTTCTGAACAGTCCCGTAACAGGTCACCTTGGGAAAATGATCATAAATCCCAAATGGTGAAACCAATTCTGATGAAACCCGTGGTGTTAGATCAGGGACATGCGAGGTTACCTTAGTGAGAAATTTCAGACACAGAGGATCAGTAATTTCGGAGATATCACAGAAACAATAACAGGAATTTCTGCAGAAGAAATTGGAAATCTAGGGTTTCCTGTTCCGGGAGCTTCCCTCCATTGTTTTCAGAAAATGAGTACATTGGACAGCTCCATTTGAAGAGATCTATCTCTTTATCCAATCAGATCTGAAAGAGTCCAAGTTTTGAAAATTATGGTTTCTGTGACAAACCCTAGATCAGCCAGCTTCGAAACCAGGACGGACACCTCAAATCGTTAAGATCTAACCCTTTGCTATTTTCATTTGAGGTTCTCATTTCAAAGTGATCTATCACATTAGCTTGATGATAAGCTTGGTGAAGTTGACAACTTCCAAGCATGGAAGTATATGATCTCTCTGAATAAAATGAATTGGACACCTACATGAGTAGAGGTTCTAGTTTCAGAGGGAGATGAGGCTAGAATCCTTACACAAGAATAGCTTGGTCAAGGCCAAGAAGATCATGGTTGATTTAGTCACAGATCAACTTGTACCACAAGTGTCTTCCCTAAAGACACCAATAATGTTTGATTCCTTGACCAAGCTATTTCAAGGGAAGAACATAAATCAGAATATGACCTTAAGAAACTAATTGAACAATGTGAAGATCCAGAATGCAGAGACCATGCAGTCATAAGGATCTCTCAAATCAAAGAACAACTTCAAGCGGGGAAAGAAGAAGTGAAGAATGCAGAAGTGGTGATGGCCACCTTGAATGGCCTCCCAGGATCATGGAATTCATTCATTCAAGGAATGTGTTCCAGAAGGAAGTGATTACTTTCAGCAGACTTTGGGAAGAAGAAGAAGCTCGAAGATCTCACCTTCCAAAGAAGATCCCTCAATCAATGAGGAATATGAAGATCTCAACTCTTGAAGAACTTCTTATCCACCTCAGCATTTGGATAAGAAACGATGCTATCATGAATGAAGAAGACGATGAAGTTGAAGACTCAAGGAGTATACCCACGAAACAAATAAAGATAAGTATTCAATTGCCACTTCATGATATTATTTTGTTATGCATTTGTTTAAATTCAATTGATGTATTATGCATGATAGGATGTTTGCATTAACGACAGTATACTACTAATATGCATGTGATGGGTAAGTAGCTCATGGTGCTATACAACTCTCCATTGCTACTTATCTAGAATGAAACCTCTTTGTTGACATATTGGATTAGTGCACAATCTCAATGCTGTCCTGGTAGAGATGGAAGGCATCTAGAAAGTTTCAGTGAGATATGGATGAATGTTGTATTGGCTAAAGTAGTTGCATGATCATATATTTATGCATAAGAACTTGCCAGTATAAAGATTCCTTATGAAATGTTTCTAACCATACAAATGCATTTGACTTGTAGGAAAGATCGCATACATAATCACCTACAAGCAAAGAAGAGTGAAGACTTGTTTCGAAAAACAAGTGACGATAGTTCAAAGACAAAGAATAATATGACGAGTGCAATGACATCATTGATGCAGAACCTTCCAGCCACCAAGAAGAAAGGGAAGACCAGTTCAAGAAGAATGATGTCAGGGCACAGTATCGAGACCTGAAGAGAAGTTCATAGTTCCATCATGCAGTAGATGGAAACATCGTGGGATAAAAAGCAAGATTCGTAGCACGAGGCTTCTCATGAAAAGAAGGCATAGACTACGAAGAGACATTTGCAGCCAGTAAGAATTGAAACACATACATGATGAGATTGATGAAGATCTTAACCTTTGCTACAAGGTTAAAGATGAAATTCTATACACTAGATGGATACATAGAATACTAGTAGCATAGGAAGCTACTTGTCACTTCGGTATAGAATGTTTTCAGTGCATAGAGTACGGAAGACAGAGGGAGTATGATGCTTCGCTTCAGAGGGAGTGACTACAGAATATCTTGAGGTTCGACATGGTACGACAGGATGGGCAGATTACTGATGATTCTAGGCTTTACTGAGAGTAAAGTGGATTCCAACCTTTGCTTCAAGGTTGAAGGCGGAAGACCAGTGATGCTCATGTTATGTGTCAATGCATTACTTCCTAGGTATGGAGGTGTGGCAGTGTGCGGATGGAATCTTCCTTGGACAAGAGAAGTATGCAGTAGAGATTCTGAAGAGGTTTGGGATGATGGATTGCAAGACTATGGCCACACCTATGGCATCAAACCTGAAGCTATTGAATGATGCTTCTTCAGAGTTGGTTGATGCTTACGATGTATCGTCAGATGATTGGGTCATTGATGTACCTGATGAACATGAGACCAGACATTTGCTTTGCTGTGAACACCTTGAGCCAGTTCTTGTCAGATCCGAGAAATGTTCACTTGATTGCTGCAAAGCATGTTCTGAGGTATTTGAGGGGTACAATTGATTATGGGCTCAAGAACGATGCGAATCAAAAGATTAACTTGGAGGGTTATGTTGATTCAGATTGGGCTGGTAGTGCCATCGATAGGAAGAGCACTTCAGGTTGTTGCTTCAGTATGGGATCAGGTGTGATCTCTTGGTTTAGCAGGAAACAATCCTATGTGGCATTGAGTACAGCTGAAGTAGAGTATGTCGTAGCTTGTTCAGCTAGTTGTGAGGCAGTATGGCTGCAAAAGCTACTGTCTGATATATTTGATCTCCAGTTGGATGCTACTTGCATACGTTGTGACAACCAGAGTTGCGTGAAGTTGTCAGAGAATCCAGTGTTCCATGACAAGTTGAAGCACATCGAGATCAAGTATCACTATATTAGGGATATTGTGCAGAGAGGAGCAGTGAAGCTCCAGTATGTTGCGACGGAGGAACAGATAGCTGATGTGTTGACGAAGCCATTGGCTAGAGTGAAGTTCGAGTACTTCAGGGAGAAGCTTGGTGTTCTCCAGATCGAGGTTTCCTCCAAGGGAAAGTGATGAGTCCCAAAGCCATTCTGACGAGCAGGTCAGATGTAAGGGTTGAGCCATTCTGTCATGGTGAGAGGATTCAGTTCCTTCCATGTCAGATATGAGTGCTGAGATGCATAGCCATTCTGACGAGCAGGTCAGATATAAGGGCTGAGCCATTCTGTTCATGGCTAAAGGATTAAGTTCCTCCCATGGCAGATGTGAGAGCTGGCCATTCTGTCGAGTAGGACAGATGTAAGGGCTACCGCCATTCTGACGAGCAGGTCAGATGTAAGGGCAGAGCCATTCTGTCATGGCTAAAGGATTAGGTTCCTCCCATGTCAGATGTGAGTGCTGGCCATTCTGTCGAGTAGGACAGATGTAAGGGCTACTGCCACTCTCCGGGAGAGTGGAGGCACCTGGTCAGTTACCAGGTAGCTCAGTTTGGGACTGGGGGCCTTTCTGGCGAGGGTGGAGGATTTGGTTCCTTCCAGGTCAGATGTGAGTGCATGCCATTCCGTCATGGTGAGAGGATTAAGTTCCTTCCATGGCCGATGTCAGTGCGGGCCATTCTTTCATGGTGAGAGGATTCAGTTCCTTCCATGTCAGATGTAAGGGCATGCCATTCTATCTTGGTGAGAGGATTCAGTTCCTTCCATGATAGATGTGAGTGCGGGGCCTTTCTGATGTGATTGTAGTTTACTACATGATCAGATGTGAGTGCTGGGCGTGCCTTTCTGATGAGTAGGTCAGATGTAAGTGCTGGGCGAAGACCTACCTGATGGCTAGGTCTACAACCACCATGAAAGAAGGCTGGCTCTGTAGAACTTCCTATGACGAGATAGTACACACATAATGATGACCAGATGAGATCCAGATCCAGTTATGATGACTCCAAGAGATCCAGATCGAGTGATGATCCAGATCTAGCAGTGATGATCCAGATCCAGTCCAGTGATGACGATCCAGATCGAGTGATGATCCAGATCGAGTCCAGTGATGATGATCCAGATCGAGTGATGATCCAGATCCAGTCCAGTGATGATGATCCAGATCGAGTTATGATCTAGATCCAGCAGTGATGTTCCAAATCGAGTATGATCTAGTGACGATGTTCCAGATCGAGTATGATCCAGTGACGATGTTCCAGATCAAGTATGATCTAGTGATGATGTTCTAGATCGAGTATGATCCAGTGACGATGATCCAGATCGAGATGAAAGATGAATAAAGATGAAGATGACTTGAAGATGAAGATGACGAGAAGTTGACGATGATTCAGATGATACAGAAAAGAAGACTTGTGCTAATAAATTGTGTCGAGAGAACACCTTCCTAGTTAAGAGTGAGTGTTGATGTAATTGTAACTTCGGAATGTATTCACTTGTATTTCTTATCTATTGTAACCCGATGTTTATTCCAGGATGTATTTGAGTCATGTCATGCCCCGATGTTCCGATCGGGAAGTTTCTATAATGAGAAAGTCATGTCAAGTCATTGTGGGTAACCCTCTTATTGGTCAAGGGTGAAAGACCCCACAGTTGTGGGGCCCTTGGGTTATTAGACTATCATAGTGAAGTCGACCCCAGGTGAGTCATTATAAGTCAGGGCAATAGTCCCCACCATTGTGTTACCCTCCTATTGGTTGGAGGAGGCAAAGTCCCAACAAGTGGTGGGGCACTAGGGTTATTAGACACTCCTAGAGATGTCGGCTCTAGTAAGTAATTGTTAAGTGAGGCCGACATGTTGGAGTGCACGTCAAGTGAACGGAAGAATATAAATAGAGAGTGAGAGCCTCTCTATTTATCACTTGTAACACATCACTCACTCACTCATGTGTGTAGTGCATAGTTGAGGAAGGAAAGACACTGGGACTAGACAAGAAGAAGACTACTGCTGTCAGGAGTGCATCTTACTGTTTTCTGGTTTTACCTTTTGTGCTGATTCTATCTCTGAGGAAGTTGCGGGGTTTTCTCCTTTATGGTTTCCCCGAGGAAAAACTCTTTGTGTCTCTTGTCTCTTGTGATGTGCTTATGTTTTATTGCTGTGCTTGTTATTCTCTCAGTGAAAAGATCATAAGATCATAATGCTAGCTTATATGATGAAAAACTAACAATGATTACACCTAACCTTTTGTGTATCATGCTTAGAGTAGGAAAATAGGCTCCTTAAAGTGAGCATTTACTTTAGCATTTTTTTTATGTACTTAGAAATAAATAAATTTTTCAGTGAAGTTTTTTCTTTGAATAAAGCAACTTTTGGATCATTGGCTCTTTTTCATGAAACTTGTACTACTAAGGTTTTCTTGTCAAGTTGAGATGTTTTTACAGGATATGGAAACCAGAGATTCTGGGGTTCTCGTATGCTCTCCTTGCATAAGAGACTAGATCGAGCACACGTTCCGCATTTGGAGCCAGATGTCATCCACTTATTTGTACCATAGTTGGATTAGCTGAGGAGCCGTCAGTTGACAAACATGATAAATGTTTGATTCCGGTGTATCAGTTGATCCGTCTTCATGTCTAGCAAATATTGGCTAGCCAGTTTTTCATTTGAATAATTTTGACCATGGCCCTGTGGGGTTTGTAATAAAATGTGCTAGTAGGGTATTTTGAGTGGTTCGGTCTCCTAAGACGTAGAATCTCAACTAAGGTATTCTACGGAGTTTTTTGCCCTTGACAATTATGCTTTGCCTATAGCCGAGTATAATGGACGAGGTTTTCTCCCGCTTCCTCCAAAGCTGGAATGCCCGATTTTGAATTCTGGGCCTTGGGGGGTTATTAGAGCCCAACTAAGTGTTTATAAACCTACTAGGCATTGTTAGAATTGAGCATGGTCTTGTCGTAAGTTAATAGGACCTTTAAAAATTTTCCGAAAAATTTTTAGCAGACGGGTTAAAAAATTATTTTTTAATTTTTTAATTATTTCCCTAAGTTTTTTTATTAATTTTTCCATAAATTAATTGGAAAAATCCCGTTTGTAATAAATCGGTCATCCGAACCCCGAATTCAGTGATTGAAGGCTCTAACCTTAAGCCAAAAATCATTTTTGATCAGCTAGCCAGTTAGATCCAACTTTTAGATCATCAATCGGACACATAACGCTCATTTTCTCAAAAAAGTCATTTTCGAGGAAAAAATGATTATTTTGAAGAAAATTAAAACTCTCTAAATTAATCCAAATTCAGCAAAATAAAAGGCTAAATGACATCTCAATGGGCATTTATGATCATTGGAGTTATCATAACTCAGCTTCAGTCAGCATTCAGTGAGCAATAAAGTTATATTCAGTTAGCGGATTTGTCATCTCCAGCTAAACTCTCGAATTGGATGAGATGGAGAGCACTCATTAGTTTGATGATTTGATCAAGGTAAAGACTGAAGATAACACTAGCAATGGCTCCTCCATATCTAAGTTGTGGCTAGTCCGGTTAGGTCTGGTTTTCTGGTTTTAGGGTTTTGGGTTCTTCATTCATTGTATAAATAGAGGCTCCTTTAGCTCTATTCGGATGGAGATTTTGGGCATGAACACTTTGCCAAAATTATTGTAATATTTGTTTGAAGTTGGAATAAAGTTGTGACTTTGGAGGCCTATGCACGAGTTATTGGAGTTATGGATTCACATTGTCTTTGGTGATATCTCTCTCACCTTGCCTTTTCAATTATTAAATCATTCTTCATTATATACTCTAGAAGGGCTAACAATCTAGTTTATAAGTATCTTGTTCGGATTTGGGTTCTTCTTCATAAACCAATGGTTTTTTCCATCTAACTCCTTCATCTTGCAGGTCTTTCTAAGCACTTCCCAATCCAAGAAAGAGACATAACTGTCAGAGCTTCTCCTTCCCTCCATCAACAAAAATTCAAAAAATTTCTTGGTTACATTGGTTACTACAAAGCGGATCTACATTTTTACAGGTTTTATCTGATCAATTTGCTTTCCAAGTAGTGTAAGTATTCTCAATTTATTCACATTTCTAGATCTTGCATTATGATTGGCTAACGTAGATCAAAGATTCATACTCCGATCTACTTGTTCGGTTTAGATCTACTTTTTTTTAAATCTTTAACTTTTACTAGATCTAAGATTCTAGTCTCATTTCAAGTTTGTAAATCCATCTTTTTTTTGCCTTGGAAAACGTGCACAAGTTTTTTCGAAAAACGTGCAAATTTTCCACTTTTAGGCTTGTTGGTTTTTTCTGTGTTTTTCATTATTTTTTAATTCTAGAAATTCATAAAAATTAGAAAATTTTCGATTTTTTTTCAAAATATTTTATTTTTTTAATTTTTTGACTTTTTTTTCTCGAAAAACATGCAATTTTGTACTTGCTGTTTTTTACTGATTTTCTACTATTTTCCAGATTCTGGAAATTAGCCTAAAATGTTAAAAAAATCTTTAATTTTAAATTCGCAAAAAGTCTGAAGTCGTTTAGTAAAAAATCGTGCATTTTACATAAAAATCAATGAGCTTGCCTGGTCCTTTCCAAGTTTTGATTTTGGGTCTCATTCCATTGTTTTGGTTTTTTGTTTCATCTCATAAGGCACTTGTCTTCTCATCTACTTAATCTTTTCGAATCACAAGTTAAATTTGGTTTTCTAACACTCTTACTAGCCCTTGTTTAGAGCTCTTATCCACAGGTGAACTAAAAGCAAAACCATGCAAGAAAGAGCAAGCAGAACGAGATCCAAAGACAAGGATCCAAAACCAAAAAGAAGTCATTCTCCTTTGTACAAACTCATAAGAATTTTTCATTTTTACTTAAGTTAGTTCTCAAAAGTCCTTACAAGGATTAAATTCCCAAGGCATATGTACTTCATTAATAAAACAAGGCTAAGTGGGATAAGGCCTCCCATACTTTGTTTTTCTTTCCCATTTGGGGAAGAGTGTCTTTGTTCTTAGCTTAGATTTATTTCAAGTACTTAGAGTAGTTTCATTTTTTGCAAAGTAGATACTAATTGTTAGTTTAGTCATCTCATCTTTTGTTTTTTTGAACTACATCATCTTTATGTTCTTGTTTCGAGCTGCTTGTCTCTTAAAATAAACCTAAGGCTCTTAAAATTCCATAACACAAGTCAAAAGCACTCTCTATTGGAGAGCATTCCCACTGCATTTCCTTGCATCAAGCATATAGTTTAGTTAAAGTCTCTTGAACTTCCGTCATAAGACGAAGTCAAGAGCACTCTCTGTCGGAGAGTTGAACTGTGTGCTCCTAATAATAAAATCTTTCTAACTCACATTTTCCCACTTAAAATTTACCTCATGACTATCCCTCACCTAGTATGCTCTGCCAACCTTGAAAAGTTGGACTTTTACTCGGAACGGTGATCGGATTTGTTAATCTTGCAAGTGATAACATAATAAAACTTTCACCCCATAACCAACGCATCAGCGTTGTCTTGATAAATACTCAGGTAGTGGGCAAATTCCAAGTGTGGGCGTCGAACAACCCAATCTGGACACTCGCTGGTTGAATTCTCTGAACACCTAGCTTGTGATTCCAGACAGGTCCATCATGTCTTTGAACGGAGCCATTGAAAGTATTTCTGGTTAGGTTTCCTAGACACCTTAAGCAAGATTATCTTTAAAATACTTAAAATTTACCAAGAGCACTCGCACAATCTAACATTCACTGGTTTAATTTCTAGACGTGTGTTTAATTCTCTGGCGCATTTCAGTTTTATTGACTCCATAAGGCACTGGTCCTGGTTTTAATTTGCATAATTATATTATTTGATCAATTGTCAATGGTTTATTATAATTGTTATCACTGAATGCTTAATTAAAGTCTAGAATTTAAACTTATCTTTTAATCACTTGTTGCAATGTGGATTGCTCTTTGATTTTTTGTCACATTTATAACAAGTATAACACCTTCAAATCATAATAACTCCTAAACAACACCCATCCGCATCCGCAACCTTTAAGAACACTTTAACAACTTAAGAGCCATAGAAACTCTTTTGTAGGGACTACCCCCCTTGGCTTCGTTAGGAGTTATCCTAAACGGAGGAGCTAGGAGTAGGTGACAGTACCTAGCTCTGTGCTTACCCCCAAGGTCACACCTCTCCCACTTTCCTAAGCGAGGAGACAACTTTCAATTGATTTTTGTTGCTGGTGTGTAATCGGCGGACAACAAGGCTCAAGTCGAGTCTTAAGCTTTAGAGTTCCAGTATGGAGTTGAGCACTTGTATCCGAGAGGGATTCCAGAGCAAGAGGGAGTTGTTTCAGGAGTCAGAGGTGGAGATGAAGATGGTGCCGTGGACCTTCCTCGTTAGGAAGGAGTGTTGGAAGATTATAACTCTGAAGGTCCTTTCTCATATTTTTGGTGAGTGTGATGAGGACTTGTAAAGACTTTGTTCTTTGTATTTATGTAAAAAATGTCTTTTATATAAATAAAGTGTTTTTTGCCTTTTACGTTATAAAGTGGGTCACTTTAAGTGATGTATTTAATAATTAATGAATTTAATTATTAAAAATGTATGTTCATTAATTATTAAAAGTGAGTTTTAATGATGACCCTTGATCTTGTAATTAATTCTCAACCCTACATTAGGGTAGTTAGAGAAGGTAGTTGCAAAATTGAAGTTTAAGACAAAGTGAAAGGACATTGATGAAGAGACTCACCATCAGAAAGGGAAGAAGAAGAATGTGAAGAAGAAAGAGGAGATACCCTAGTAGCAGTGGCATGATTTCCAAGAAGAGGAGTTGTAGCATGTTTTCCAAGGCAACCAAAAGATGACCGTACAGTAGCAGACTTACAGGCCGTCCAACAACATGTGTGGGAACATTTCCCAAGGCAACGCTCTAGCATTCATTGTAGACCGACAGGGCCATACAACAACATTAATTCTGGCACATGGCACAAAAATTGAGGAAGAAATTACGGAAGAAAGTACAGGACATACAACATGTGTGAGTAGGTTGTACAACAAGCCGTACAACTGTTGGCACATTTTTCTAGGTAGTTGTTTGCTATTCCAGTTTAGTGAAATTTTGTCAGTGAGGGTTGAGGAAATAATTTTTTGTGTTGTTGAAAATTTTCTGAGTACTCTTCTTTAATAAGAAATTCTTCTTCAGGGTTTTCCCCAAGTTGGGGTTTTGCCCGACCATTTGACCAAAACATCTGTGTACAATGTGTTTGCTTCATCTTCAGTGTTTGAGAAGTGTCTTTGAATTTGTGGTTTTAATTTTAAAGTTTATGAGCAAATTTTAATTAAAATCCTAGACATTCAAAGTGTTTGACATAATGCATGTGTGAGAAATTATTATGCTTATTCCCGTTTTTTTCAAATAAAAATTTTAAAAGAGATTTAATTTAATTTTATGATGACAAATGGATCTAGAGGGTTTGATAAAAATGATTTGGGTAATTACCTTGATCCAGAGAGATGGATAGAGTTTGTCCCCCTTTCCTAGCGTCCCCCAAATAGATCGTTTCTTTGTCTCCAACCAAATCGCTATTGTAGGTCTATTGAGATCCATCTTCCAAATCCACAAGAAAATTATTAGAGAAACAAATTCCATTAACTAAAATAAACATTCATTTTTGCAAATTGAATAGCATGCATAGGATACAAGAGGAATATAGCAAAAGATAAATGGCAGTACCAAAAATATCTCGTTCACAAAGAAAACCCCCTGTCAAAGAGCAAGTCAATCTACGTGCTCAAGTTGCCTAGAGAAAAATCGCCCTACTTTTCCTTGCAAGACGAAATCACCTCAAGAAAAATCTATGGAAGAAGAGAAGCTCGATCTAGTGGTATAAGAGGCTCATTGCGACAAAATTGATCCATCATCCCAATCACAAGAGAAAAGCACCACAAAAATATTTTTATTATTATTTTCTCTAAGATCCAAGGGTCCCTTACAAATGAGGTGCTCACTCTCTTCTATAGCTAAGAGAGGAGCCAAATCCCTAACCGAATTTTTGATGGACAGTTGAGATTAAAAGATACAATGAAATAATCAATGTTGGAAATTTAATCTCAATTTCTCACATGGATCAAGCTTGAAAAGTCCAATCCTAGCTGAGGTGGGCGAATTACCTCTTATGCCCATGATACAATGATAGAAACATATGTGAGATGGATCAAATAACATCCTAGGGGGATTAATTCACCCCTATGAAACCAATATCCACTTTTACATCAACAACTGGCTCAAGATACAAGTCACCAATAGATTAAGTCGCCCTCCTAGGGAGAAAGACGTCTCACCATGGAGGAAATGAAACATGTGACATGATAACACAATGAAATGCTAGGAAAAGTGGCCAATAGTCTCGAGGGGGCCATACAATCATATTCCAAATCACCTTTTTCCATTCATTAGTCCCAAGTCATTCATCTCAAACCTTGGTCATCTTTTAATTTTCAATTAATCAGCTAAAAATTATAATAAATCTTCAATTTTCCCATATATGGATCTTTCCTTGGCATATGAATGCACAGATGGATCAGAAGACCTCAAAAATACCAGGACGCACTACTTATATGCCTCGAGCCAATCTGCTATGATCTTTGTGAAGAAAACTCCCAAGTGTTTTTAATTAAATATTGGCTTAATTATTTCTTGCAGACTTTTTTATAAAAATACTGAATGAAGCCTTTCATCTGTAATTTATGCTTGGAGGGGTCCAATTGGCCTCCAAGGTTGATGATATGAACATTGATGACTTGTAGTGGGGTCCTGTTGCTAATTTGACTTGTTGACCAACACATGGTAAAAAATTGACCAAAACTCAAAATGAACATAGAATCTAGAGCATAGTTGCATATATCAACGATATATTGTTAGAATAGTAGAGTTAATCTAAACTAGTTAACCTATCTAAGCAACCAACAACATATCATAAAAGATAAGAACAAGAAAAAAAAAGGACAAGAGAACACCGATATACGTGGTTCACTCTAATGGGCTACATCCACAGGAAGGTAGTCTTCTATTATCTCCAGAATGTCTTCTCCAATCTTACAAGAGAGCAAAGCACAAATACCCCAAAGAATATAGATGATGTACAATAGTGTCACAATAGTACCACTGCTACATCAAGAATACATGATATGTAGAGACTCACTTGACCCTATTATATACTAAGAGATGAGGAGGAATTACTCTCACATATTGCATGTGGAATAATATAATTCTCCAAAATAACATCTCTTAATACAATACCATGGACAAATAATCTACACAAGTAAATACAACCCCATATAACTATGGGTTAAATGTATTACTCTTTTACATAATATTGTAGACAACTTTCGACATAATACAAAGACATTATTACCTTCCAAGGAATATAATATATTCCAACACTCCCCCTTAATAATGGCTAGGAGAAGGGCCCACAGTAACACTAAGGAAGGAAGGAGTCATTACTGCTCCCCCTTGATGACAACTTCCCGCATTCTAAGCAAGGAACAAAGATGCACAAACTTCGCCTCGGTGAAGGATTTGGTGAAGATATCTGCTGCCTGCTGCTCGGTAGGACAATATTGAAGAGAAAGAATACCATTTGCCATAAGTCCGCAAATGTAATGAGCATCAAGGTCGAGATGCTTTGTCTTGGAGTGATATACCGGATTATAAGCAAGCTAGATTGCACCTTGATTGTCACATTTCAATGCAGTGAATGATTTTGGAGCCAGGCCAAGCTCTGTAAGAACATGCCGTAACCAAACTGCTTCTTTAGCTGCTTCTTTGGCTGCTCTATATTCTGCTTCACATGAAGATAAAGAAAGAGTCTTCACCTTCTTGCTTGACCAAGAAATCGAACCTGAACCAAGTTGAAATACATAACCTGCAGTGGACTGTCGATCAGAACTGTCACCTGCCCAATCAGAATCTGTGTAACCAGAGAGTGAAACTGTAGTACAGCTCGAATAAAAAACACCATAGTGTAATGTCCCCTGTAAATATCTCAGAATCCTCTTGGCTGCCTGCCAATGACTTTCATGAGGTTGCTGCATGAACCGAGAAACCAAACTGACGACAAAAGAGAGATCTGGTCGGCTATGAGTTAATTATATCAAACTGCCTACAAGATGACGATAAAGAGTAGCATCAACAAGCGGTGTGGTACACTCAACAGTTAACTTTACACCAAACTGAAATGGCGTAGGAGCAGATTTACAATCACTCATATGGAAACAAGCCAACAGGTCTGTAGCATACTTTGGCTGAGAGAGAAACATACCATCTGCCATATGCCAGATTTGAAGACCCAAGAAATAATGCAATAAACCAAGGTTAGTCATTTCAAACTGCTTTTGAAGATCACTTTTTAGATTTTGAATTAATGTAACCTCGCTGTTTGTGATGATTAGATCATCTACATATAAAACAACAATGAGAATATAAGTACCAAAGTTCTGAACATACAGATTTGGATCAGATATACAACGCTTAAAACCATTCTTCAAAAAATATGCATCAATTTTATGATACCAAGCCCTAGGTGCTTGTTTGAGACCATATAAAGACTTGTGTAATTTACATACTAAATTTGATGATTCAACATTAATAAAATCAAGAGGCTATTGCATATAAATTTCTTCATTAAGATCGCCATTTAAAAAAGCACTTTTAACATCCGTTTGGTGTATTTCCCATTTATAAGATGAAGCAATAGATAAAATGGTTCTTATTGTATTCATTTTAGCAACAGGAGCAAAAGTTTCATTATAATCTATACCTTCAAGTTGATTAAAACCTTTTGCAACTAACCTAGCTTTATACTTTTCAATCTGTCCTTCTGCAGTGAACTTAGTTTTATAAACCCATTTACAACCAACTAAATTCTTACCAACTGGAAGAGGAACAAGAGACGAAGTCTTGTTCTTCATAGGAGACTCATACTCAGCAGTCATAGCTTGTTCCCATTGAGGTTTACCTTGAGCTTGAGCATAAGAGGTAGGATCATCTGTGGCCAAAACTTTGGTCATAAGGGAAAAGTTAGATCTAGTTCTACGAGGGTCGGAAGGGTTATTGACCTCACTACCTGATTCAAGAGTTTTCTGGGCCCAAACATGAAGGTTAGAGGAAACAGAAGTTTCTTTAGCTTCAGTATATTCAGGTGGAATACTTGAAGAGTAGGATGAACTAGAATCAACAGCAGGCACATAACTGGAAGAAGAAACCGAGATAGGAGTAACAGGTTACAATGGGATATTCAGTGTAACATGAGGTTTGACAGACTCAGGTGTTGAAGATACTTCAGCAAAGTGGACATCCCTTCGGATGATAACACTCTGAGTAGAGGTATCAAATAACCTGTAAACCTTTGAATCCTCAGAATAACCAATGAATATACATTTGTGAGACTTGGGATCTAACTTTTTCCGTTTATCATTAGGAATATGAGCCCAACATTCACAACCAAACACCTTAAAGTTATTAATATCAGGTTTTCGACCATTCCATTTTTCCTCGGGGGTAACATGCTTAACGACTTTTGTAGGAACTCGATTTAAAATAAAGTTTGCACAACTTACAGCTTCAGCCCAACTTTTTTTATGTAATCCTTTAGAATAAAGCATACATCTAGCCATTTCAACTAAAGTTTTGATTTTCCTTTCAGCAACACCATTTTGTTGAGGTGTGTAAGGTACAGTCTTTTGGTGTTGAATACCATGTTTGGATAAAAATGCTTCAAATTCATTCTTAACAAATTCCCCCCCATTATCTGATCTTAAAGTCTTAATCTTCTTACCAGACTCATTTTCAACCAAAGATTTAAAAATTTGAAATATTGAAAAAACTTCACTTTTATTTTTCAAGAAATAAACCCATGATTTTCTACTAACGACATCAATAAAAGTAAGAAAATAGACCATATGAGATAAAGAGGGAACTTCAAGAGGACCACAAATGTCACTATGAATTAATTGCAAAGGTTCTTTAGCATGCCAAGCTTTACCTTTCTCAAACATTTCTCTATGATGTTTACCAAGAACATAACCTTCACAAATACCGTTAGTAGAAGAAATATGAGGCAAGCCATGTACCATTTTAGTTAACAATTGCATGTTACCATAATTCAAATGACCTAATCTTTCATGCCATAATTTACTTTGTTCATCAGCGTGGGCAACATAGGAATAAAAAAGTTGTCTTTTAGTTGAGTTAAAACCGACAAATTTATATAGACCAGCAGTATGATCAACAAGACTAGAAGAAACTACTTTGAAATTTTGATTGATCTCTTTAAGAACTTATTTGTCAGGCCATGCTTCAAATTTAAACCCTTTTTGACAAGCACGATAAATAGAAAGTAAGTTAATGAGCATGTGTTCAACATGAAAAACATCTTCCAATTGACCATTAGTAACATTAACATTACCGGAACACCAGCAGTATGATCAATAGGACCAGAAGAAACTACTTTGAAATTTTGATTGATATCTTTAAGAACTTATTTGTCAGGCCATGCTTCAAATTTAAACCCTTTTTGACAAGCATGATAAATAGAAAGTAAGTTAATGAGCATGTGTTCAACATGAAAAACATCTTCCAATTGACCATTAGTAACATTAACATTACCGGAACCAATTACGGAAAGTTGTTTACCATCACCTATAGAAACTTTCTGAGATATGTGTTTACGATTGTCATAAGAAGTAAATAAAGAAGCATCACCAGTGATATGTTTAGATGCACCAGAATCCATTATCCATTCCACGTTAATAGAATTATTAGGCAAAACAATAGATGCACGTAAAACTACTTGAGAGTCATGAGAAGTTTTCTTTTTAGCTTTAGCCATTAAACGTTTTGCTTTAAAACAATTCTTTTCAGGATGGTTAGTTTTACCACAATGTTTACAAGGATCATATAATTTCTTCTGTTTATTATTTCCATTAGAAGCATGAGAAGCATGTCTAGAATTAGTATTAGAAGGATTAGAACCTTTAGCATTATTAAAAGTTTTCTTATGATGCTTATTAAGTGCAGTTAGAGTTTTATTAGGTGTGAGTTGTCCTGAAACAATTAACCTTTCTTGCTCATTGATCAATCATTTACAAAAATCATCAAAAGTTTGCTTCGTAGTACTTTGAGACAATTTTAGAGCTCTATTTCTAGTCTGGATGAACATATCAAAACAAGATAGCATTTTACGTTCTACAAGAATAATAAGAGCAATGCCAGTTTTCTTGTAATCTTCACCACAACTATTTAATTTTTCATTTAAAGTTTTCAATTCAGCAAGATATAACTCAACTCTTTCAAAGTCAGCAGGTTCGAGGTCAAAGATCTTCTTTTCAAGATAATATGCAGAAACATCATCGGACTTATCAAATAAAGAGGAAAGAATTTGTCATACCTGAACTGCGCTGTCTTTTGCCTCAATACTTACCTGAAGACTATTTGCAACAGTTTGACCAATGAGCCCCCTTGCTTGATCACTTTTAGCTTCCCATATAGCCAAATCATCAGCAGCAGTGGGTGTCTTGTTTTCACTATTAACTAGCCTCCAAATATTCCTACTCCTGAGAACATCAATCATTTTTCTCTTCCAGGCAAGATAGTTAGAACCAACTAATTCAGGAACAAAAGCTACTTCAGAAGTCATAATTGTTAGTTTTGTACCTAGGGAAGTGTTCCCCTAATGGCTTTTGCCTTACTCACTTAGAGAGGGGACATAAAGTGACCCTTGCATTAAATGACTTAAGTAAAAGCATTTAATTTGACTTTAGAGCATTAAAGTCACTTTTTGATAAATTTAAGTGGGTGAGTGAAATTAATATTTTAGTGTTAAAATGAGCATTTAATTTCAACCCTTCATCTAATCTAATCTCCACCGTCGGATTAGACTCACCCTAGAGTTTTTTCAAAAAGGCATGGAAAAGACATTTTGCCTCACTTTTGCAGATTGAAGAGAGGAGAGAGCTCAGAGAGAGAAGAGAGAAAGTTTCCATTTTTTTTGAGCAAGAGGAAAAATTTTGCAGCACACAAATCAAAGGAAAGGACAGCATCAAAGAGGGCACAGAAATCGAGGAGAAGACAACAACATTTATCGCTTGTCCGTATAATCTGTACGGTACAGTTTTCGAGGCAGCATGCACGATTTTCGAGGAATATTTTTGGGCACGCTTTTCAAGAAAAATTTTTTGGGCATGGATTTCGAGGTCCGTACAGTCCGTACAGTGGCACGTGGTGTTCGCCGATTGCACACCAGCAGCAGAAACTTTCCGAAAGCTATCTCCTCACTTAGGAAAGTGGGAGAGGTGTGACCTTGGGGGCAAGCATAGAGCTAGGTACTGTCACCTACTCCCAGCTCTTCCGTTTAGGCTAACTCCTAACGAAGCCAAGGGGGGTAGTCCCTACAAAGAGTTTCTATGGCTCTTAAGTTGTTTAAGTGTTTTGTAATGGTTACAGATGTGGATGGGTGTTGTTTAGGAGTTATTATGATGAAATATGTTTATTTATTATGAATTCTGAACACAAGACAAAGCAATCCACGTTGCTATCACAAGAATTAGAAGATAGGCAATAATTTGAGAACTCACGAAATGATAAAGCATTCATAGATAAAAACTTTTAATCAAAATACCCAATGGACAAATGGCCCAGATTATCAATAGTGCGTAAAAGAAAGAACCAGTGCCTATGGAGTCAACTTATTAGAGATGCTTCGAGCGTAAAGATGTTGTGAACCTCAAAATAATGCCAGTGAATGTTTATTGCGCTTAATCTTGGTTAATTTTAAAGTTTTTAGATGATCTTGCTTAGGGTTTCAGCAAAAGGTTTTCAATAGCTGGGAAAATTTTCCAAGTTAATCAATTGGAGACATGACGACCCGCCCAGTATCCCAGGCTGGTATCGCGAAGATTGACCAGCTAGCTGAGAATCTTAGATAGAAGGTAGTTTTGGTGCCTCTACTAGGAAGAACTTAGGAAATTTTCTACAATGCCGGTGCGTTGGTTATGGGTAAAATTTTTATTATGTTTTATATTTGCGAACTTTGCAAGTCCGTTCACCGTTCTGAGTACAAGCCCAACTCGAAAGTCGGTAAAGCATACTAGGTGAAGGATAATCAACGAAGTAAATTAATTAGGGGAATGTGAGTTGCAAAATTTTATTAAGTAAATTAGTAAAAACTCTTCGACAGAGAGCACTCTTGACTTTGTCTTATGACAGAAGTTCAAGAGTCTTAGCTAAACTATGTGCTTGATGCAAGGGTATGCAGTGGGAATGCTCTTCGATAGAGAGTGCTCTTGACTTCGGTTAAGGTAAGTTCAAAATACTTTAGCAATTAATTAATTAAACTCAAGAAAGATTACAAGAACTAATCTACCCAAGAATTTCTTTCAAGTTTTTAGGTCTTAATCGGGATAGCATGGGGGTAAGTAAAACAAAACCAAGATAACAAAAACAACTATTTGATAGAGAGCACTCTTGATCCACCTTATGGTGAGATTCAAGAGATTTTGATTCTTTTTAAGTTTTGCAATATTATATCAAAGAAAGAAAACAAAACTTTGAACTAACTAAGTAATAAAATAGAATTTTTTTTCTCTTTTCTACTTTATGAAAGATAAACTTTTCAGAAATAAACTACCTTTCCTTATTCTATTCTAAGCATTTATTCTACAAGTATGCAAACATGAAAATGGACGATACAAGCTTCCCCCAAATGGGGGAAGAGGGGTGTGGGAGCTATAATCCCACTTGCTCTTTATTATCTTTGTACAATGCTTTCTTTTGATTCCTTTTTTGCTTCTTTTCTTATTCTTGGAAGGCTTTTGGAGCGAGATGTAGAAAGGGGAAAGAAGAAAGGGGCATTATGAGTCTTTTTAAGATTGAGTCTTCAAATTTTCGCTAACATTTCCGCTGTACCTGTCACAAAAGTAAAAAATCAGCGATCAATCATTACTAAAAGATGATGGGAAAGACAATGCAGAAATAAAATTTTTTGGAAAAATTTTGTACTTAGAAAATTTTTAAAATTTTACATGCAAAGAACAAATTTTTCCCTAGATCTAATGAATGATATTAGATCTAACAAAGCCCTAAACGATAGATCTAAATATGAGTATTGAAAGCTTGGATCTATTTCTTGAGCAATAGAAAAAAATTAAAGAGAAGGGTAGAGAAGGAAGTTTGAAGATGGAGCTTTGGAGTAAGATCTCCTTGTGTTTTTCCTCTTGGAAAAAGTTTAACTTTGTAGGTCTTGAAAGACAACAATGTTAGAATGTTCTTATGATGATGGAGATGAGATTGATGCAACTGAGCTCACACCCTTCTCCAAACGACAAGATCTGTTAAGACAATCAAACTCGAAACCCAGCGAGATCATACAAAATAACTAGTATGCTATGAATATTTAAACCAAGATCAATACTTCATATAACTAAATACTTGTACTCATCTAGATTACGATAAACTTTGCATAATAATCCAACTTGACAGCTGCAAATGGAAGGTCTTATGTTTTAACAATAGACTTCTAAAGCTAGTTATTTGATTCAACACATGAGTAACAAATTGAAAGAAAGAAAAGAGATGACCTCATAATAGACACATCCACCAATGAAAAAACAATCACATAGACCTCCAAAGTCGAAAAGCTTTATTCAATAAAATACTGATTACAATTTTTGCAGAGTTTCTATTCCTGAAAGTCCATCCCAATAGAGCTAAAGGAGCCTCTATTTATACAATGAAAGAGAGCCTAAACCCTAACACCACACCACGCAGGGAGGGCGCAATACCTAATGATCTAGCCATGTCTGTGAGCCAAACCTAAGAAGAAGAGGGTGAGAGTGAGGGGAGGCATCCACCTAGGCAAGGCGCCCCCACTCCAACCCTAACCAACCAATATTCAACCAATACGAGCTCCCCATCATCAAAAGCGTGAGGATCCAGTGCTCTGACGTGAGGGATGAGGAAGACCACACGTGAGGAAGGCTTGGAAGAGTCCAGAGGATAGGTATGGAGGAGCCAATACCTAGAAACCACTGACACATGTCTCACTTCAACCTCGATCAAATCACTAGGCCAATAGACATGCTCCACCTTACCCAACGTGGTCATCACTGAAGGAGGCAAGTTGGCTAAGTAGCTGAGGACTCAATGCTCACCGAATGCTGACTGAAGTCGAGTTGTGTTAACTCCAATAATCATTAATGCTTGATGCTATGTCATTCTACATTTCATTTCGTTCAATTCGGATTAATTTGGAGAGATTTGGATTTTCTCCAAAACAATAATTTTTATTATTTAATCAATAATTTCTCCAAAACTGACTTTTTTGAGAAATTATGAGTTATGTGGCTGAATGATGATCTGAAACCTGGAGTTAGCTGGTTGGTTGATCATGAATGATTTTTGGCTTAAGGTTAGAGCCTTCAATCACTGAAAACGGACCCCGGATGTCTGGCTTATTACAAATTGAATTTTTCCATTTAAATTATGGAAAAATTTAATTTAAAACTTAGGAAAAATTAAAAAAATAAAAATTTGATGCGTCTGGTAAATTTTTTTCGGAATTTTTTCCGAGGGTCCTAGTGACTTAGGACATGGCCATAGTCTATTCTAATAATGTCTAGTAGGTTTATACATACTCAATTGGGCTCTAATAACCCCCCAGGGCCCAGAATTCAAAATCGGGCATTCCAGCTTTGGAGGAAATGGGAGAAAACCTTGTCAATTATACTCGGTTATAGGCAAAGCATAATTGTCAAGGGCAAAAAACTCCCTGGAATACTTTAGTTGAAATTCTACGTTTTAGGAGACTGAACCACTCAAAACACCCTACTAGCACATTTTATTACAAACCCCGGGGGGCCATGGTCATAATTATTCAAAACAAAAACTGACTAGCCAAAACTGGCTAGGCACAAAGGCGGATCATCTGATACACTGGAAACAAACATTTTTCATGTTTGTAAAATGGCGGCTCCTCAGCTAACCCAACTATGGTACAAATAAGTTGGCAACAACACGAAAATCGAGGCAGAAAACAGAAAAAATCAGAGTTTGATTTTTGCTGCTCGACACACAAATCGAGACAGACATTTATCTTCTGGGTTGAGATAAGTTGGTTTGATATTTTTTGTGTATTGTTGTAAATGATAAACTTCTCCTGAAAATAAAAATACTCTCTCTGATTGGTTTTCCCCTAGTAGGTTTTTCCAGGGCCATTGGCCAAAAATCCTAGTGTTCTGTGTGATTAAATGGCGTGCTGATTTTTATTTCCTGTCACTGAAAAGATTGTTTACAGCAGTGTTTTAAGTCTGAAATTTTTTGTTTATTTCCAACACTTTATTTTTCTGAGAATGTCATAAACAGTGATATAAATTTTACTTGAAACCCATGGCTGAAAACTAGTGAAAAATCTAGATGGTATCAGAGCGGGTTGTGGTAGAAAATTAAATTTTAGTAGTGAAACAGTCATTTCCAAAATTCAGAAAAACCTTTGTGACAGTAGTACATTTTGTTGAAACTTGTTCTTTGAGAAAATGACTTCCGTGGGGTTGAGAACTGAGGATAGGTTGGATGGGGCAGCGAACTTTGTCTCATGGAAAGCCTGGATTTTACTTGTGCTGAGGGAGAATGAGTTGTGGGAGGAAGTAGTTAGAAACACTACAGTAAATCTCATTACTATTCCTCCTACTGATGCAGTATTACTTGCAGCGTTTAAGAAGGATATTAGAGCCATGAGGATAATCTTAGATGCTGTTAAAGACCATGTTATTCCTCACATTTCAGCGAAGGATCATGCGCAGGAAATGTGGACTGCTTTGACCGGTTTGTTTGCTAGTACTAATGAAAATAGGAAGATGGTACTTAGAGAGAAGCTGAAGAATGTCAAGATGGTCAAAGGAGAGGCATGTATGACTTATCTTACTAGGATCTCTAAGGTGAGAGATGAGCTTGCAGCTGTTGGGGTGGCCATTGATGCTCCTGAGTTAGTGTGGGCAGCCCTGAATGGGGTGACTGCACCTTGGGCTGTGTTTGTTCAGGGGTTGGTGGCTAGAGAGAACTTACCATCTTGGGACATAGTATGTGATGCCTTTGTTCAGGAGGAGACTCAGAGGACTTTCTTGCAGTGCAGTGGCTCTACTAGTAGAGGGGATGAGGAGGATGTGGCATTGACAACGAAGGGGAAGAAGAAGAGCAAGAAGGGTCCCAAGAAGGGTGGGGCCAAGCAGCAACAGGATGGGCAGAAGAAGGATATGAGCACTGTGAAGGGCTTTGCATGTCACAAGATGGGACACTATGCTGCTACGTGTCCGAACAAGAAGAAGAAGCAGCAGACATCCGCTTCAGCTGAGATCGATGATTTTGCAGCTAGATTTCAGAGTGAGTTTTCACTATGCACTGGGCATATTGAGAGAGAGAGAGCATCCATTCTCACCAGTGCAGATGTTGACAGACAGAGGGAGTTTTCCTGTGTGACAAACCATAGTTACAGTGCATCTACTTCCAGCACTCGGTACATAGATAACGGAGCCTCGAGCCACATGACAGGTGCTCGTGAGATCTTCTTCGAGCTTTCACAGGTAGATACAGATGTGGAGGTTGTGTTGTGAGATGACTCAGTAGTCAGTGCAGTTGGACGTGGGACCATTACATTTCAGAGGGAGTCCATGAGTCCCATGGTATTGCGGGATGTATTGTATGTACCTGGGCTGAAGAAGAACCTAGTGTCAGTTTCCATGATCGAGGATCAGGGTCTTGGGGTGTCTTTCCTAGATGGACATGTGCATATGTTTCCCAAGATTGCAGGACCATTTGCTTTAGTTTCCATTGGAGCGAGATGTGGGAAACTGTATAGGCTCTTGTTTCAACCGCAACATGCTTTAGCACATAGCAGCAGCAGTGAGTTGTGTGAGCTTTGGCATAGGAGGATGGCTCACTTGCATCATCCAGCCATGGCCTTTTTGAGGCACATGGTGATAGGTTTACCGGAGTTCCACACAGGGCAGAGTGATGTGTGTAGGGGGTGTGCTTTGGGAAAGTACACCAAGACTGCTTTTCCGAGCAGTGATAGCAGATCAACTGGTACTCTTGACATGATACATTCAGACTTATGCGGACCTATGTCTTTTGTGTCCTTGAGAGGATACGAGTATTATGTGACATTCATTGATGACCATTCCAGGAAGACCTAGATCTACTTTATGAAGAGCAAGAAGTCTGAGGAAGTCTTGCAGATGTTCCAAGAGTTCAAAGCTCTTGTGGAGAACCAAACAGGGAGGAAGATCCGAGTCTTGAGATCGGATAACGGGGGTGAGTATACCTCCAAGGAGTTTGATGGATTTTGCAGACAGGAGGGGATTAGGAGACAGTTGACAGTTCCGTATACTCCAGAGCAGAATGGAGTAGCAAAGAGGAAGAACAGGTCCATTGTTGGAGCAGCTCGAGCTATGTTACATGACCAGTCACTTCCTTTCCTTGTTTGGGCTAAGGCTTGTAGCACCGTTGTATACTTTCAGAACAGGACTCCCCATCGGGCAGTGTGGAATATGACACCTGAGGAGTGTTTTTCAGGAAAGAAGCCTGAAGTTGGCCATTTTCGTATATTTGGTAGTCTGACTTATTCTCATGTCCCTTCAGAGAAGAGGAAAAAATTGGAGCCCACTGCAGAGAAGGGCATCTTTGTGGGTTATGATGAGACTATGAAGGCTTTCTGCATTTATCTTCCCTCTCAGAGGAAAGTGGTGGTGAGGAGGGATGTGAAGTTTGAGGAGGAGCGAGCCTTCAGGAGGTCGAGAGAGTCAGAGCAGGGAGAGCAGCAGGTCCCTGCACCTCAGGTTGTGGCATAGGTTCCATCTATGTAGCAGTCAAGATCACAGGTTTTTGGGGTTACAGGACCACAGAGTGTTGGCACAGGTTCACCAGGTTCAGTGGTTAGGCCAGCAGGGTCTTCGGGGATAGGTGATGGGTCTACTATTACAGGTACACCTTACAGGGGATTGAGATCAGGATTACAAGGTACAGCTGGTGTTGGCACACCACCTTCAGGTTCACAGGTGACTAGGGCTTTTAGCTTTGGTAGTTCTTTAGATGAGGACAGGCCAGTATGGGAAGAACGTTTAGGGAAAAAGAAGCCTAAGTGGCTTCGGGAGACCTTGAAGGATGCCTTCAAGGCCGGGACACCCAGTGACAAGGTGAGAGCCATCAAGATGCCTGATAGATTGGGCATGGTGTTGGTGGCTTGTACACGAGATTCTGAGCCTTCTACTTTTGAGGAGGCCTCCTAGCATTCGATATGGAGAGATGCCATGATGGATGAGTACCATTCCATCATGAAGAATGATGTATGGGAGATTGTTCTGAGATCGGAGGGGAAGTCAATGGTGACTTCTCGTTGGCTTTACAAGTTGAAGCATGCAGCAGATGGGAGTGTAGAGAAGTACAAAGCCAGGTTTGTAGCGCGGGGGTTTTCACAAGTTGAGGGCATTGATTATGATGAGACTTTTGCACCGGTTGCTCGTTATACATCTATCAGGGCATTGATTTCCATTGCGGCGGAAATGGGTTGGAAGATCCATCAGATGGATGTGAAGACCGCATTTCTCAATGGGATCATATAGGAGGAGATTTACATTGAGCAGCCTCAGGGCTTTGAGATACACGACAGAGAGACACATGTATGCAGGTTGAAGAAGGCCCTTTATGGGTTGAAGCAAGCTCCAAGAGCTTGGCACTCGAGGATTGATTCTTACTTGCTGAGTATGGGGTTTCAGAAGAGTGAAGTAGATCTGAATCTCTACTTCATCATGGTTGGAGATGATCTGCTTGTTCTTATGCTATATGTTGATGACTTGTTTATCATAGGGAGAGAGAGACCCATTGTAGCTTGCAAGAAGGATCTTGCAGCAGAGTACGAGATGATTGATATTGGGCTGATGCATTATTTTTTGGGATTGGAGGTTTGGCAAGAGCCTGGACATATTTTCCTGGGGCAGGGAAAGTATGCAGTTGATATTCTGAGGAGATTCAGGATGGAGGATTACAGGTCTATGTCGACACCTATGATCACCAACTGGAAGAAGCTTCATCCTTCTGAGGGAGAGTTGGTGGATCCTACTTTATACCGTCAACTTATTGGATCATTGATGTATCTGGTCAACACTCGGCCAGATTTGTGTTTTGCAGTGAACATTCTTAGCCAGTTCATGGTTGAGCCTAGGAGTGTGCATTGGGTCGCTACAAAACATGTGTTGCGCTATCTTTCAGGGACAATAGATTTTGGTTTGGATTACAGGAGGTTAGAGGGGATCATATTGGTTGGCTATATAGATTTAGATTGGGCAGGCAGTGTGGCAGACCGAAAGAGCACTTCCAGATGTTGTTTTAGTTTGGGCTCGGCAGCAGTATTGTGGTTCAGTCGGAAGCAGAAGTCTGTTGCATTGAGTACTGCAGAGGCCGAGTACATGGCAGCCAGTTTGGCCAGCTGCAAGGCCTTGTGGCTTCGCAAGTTGCTGGTGAATCTATTGGTCAGGAGCTTAGGCCTATGGTTATTTACTGTGACAATCAGAGTTGCATCTAGCTCTCTGAGAATCCAGTTTTCCATGACAGGTCAAAGCACATTGAGATCAAGTATCATTTCATTCGAGACTATGTTCAGAGGGGGGCAGTGATGCTTCAGTACATTTCCATAGATGAGCAGGTAGCAGACATACTGGCGAAGTCTTTGGGGAGGTGCAAGTTTGTCTTCTTCAGAGACAAGTTGGGAGTGGTGCAGAACACCTTCCTCGGTAAGAGGGAGTGTTAGTTTTGTACCAAGGGAAGTGTTCCCCTAGTGACTTTTGCCTTAGTCACTTAGAGAGGGGACATAAAGTAACCGTTGCTTTAAATGACTTAAGTAAAAGCATTTAATTTGACTTTAGAGCATTAAAGTCACTTTTTGATAAATTTAAGGGGGTGAGTGAAATTTAATATTTTAGAAATAAAATATGAGCATTTAATTTCAGCCCTTGATCTAATCTAATCACCACCGTTGGATTAGACTTACCCTAGGGTTTTCTCAAAAAGGCATGGGAAAGGCATTTTGCCTCACTTTTGCAAATTGAAGTGAGAAGAGAGAGCTGAGAGAGAGAAGAGAGAAAGTTTCCATTTTTCCTGAGCAAGAGAAAAATTTGCAGCATGCAAATCGAGGGAATGGACAGCATCAAAGAGGGCACAAAATTCGAGGAGAAAACAACATTTATTGTTGGTTTGTACAGTTCGTACGACACGGTTTTCGAGGCAGCAGACACGATTTTTTAGGCAGATTTTTGGGCACGCTTTTCGAGAGTTTTTTTGGACACGGATTTCGAGGTCTGTACAGTTCATACGGTCCATATAGTGGCATGGAAATCGAGGCAGAAAATAGAAAAAATCAGAGTTTGATTTTTGTTGCTCGGCACGCAAATCGAGACAGGAATTTATCTTCTAGGTTGAGATAAGTTGGTTTGATATTTTCTATGTATTGTTGTAAATGATAAACTTCTCCTGAAAAATAAAAATACTCTCTTTGACTGGTTTTCCCCTAGTGGGTTTTTCCAGGGCCATTGGCCAAAAATCTTAGTGTTCTGTGTGATTAAATGGCGTGCTGATTTTTATTTCCCGTCACTGAGAAGATTGTTTACAGCAGTTTTTTAAGTTTGAAAATTTTTGTTTATTTTCAGCACTTTATTTTTCTGAGAATGTCATAAACAGTGATATAAATTTTACTTGAAACTGGTGGTTGAAAACTAGTGAAAAATCTACAATAATGAGTGAAATTTTGTCAAGAAATAAGAAACCTTAATATTGAAAAATGATAGAAAAACAGTGAAGAACTTGAAAATAGTTACATTTTACTGATCGGAATCTGCAAAAGCACAGTTAGAAACACAGTAAAGAAAAAAGGAGAAACTTTCACTTACAACCCTGTGAACAAAATGTGTTCAGAAAAGCCCAATCTTCTGTTCTGGTCGCGAAGGTGGATCCAGAATGGCTGTTCCAATTCCAAAAACAGGTTATAATAAAAAAATCTGGTAAGAAATGACCAAGTTACGGCCCTTTTTTATAACTGCCGTTTTTATTACCGAAAGGAAGCCCAGAAATGCCCAGTTCCAATTCCAAAAACAGGTTATAATAAAAAAATCTGGTAAGAAATGACCAAGTTACGGCCCTTTTTTATAACTGCCGTTTTTATTACCGAAAGGAAGCCCAGAAATGCCCAGTTTTCTATTCTGGTCACGTGGGTGTATCCAGAATGTCTATACCAATTCCAAAAACAGGTTATAATAAAAAAATCGGTAAAAAATGACCAAGTTATGGCCCTTTTGTATAACTGTCATTTTTATTACTGAAAGGAAGCCCAGAAATGCCGAGTTTTCTGTTATGGTCGCTACGGTGGATCCAGAATGGCGTTTCCAATTCCAAAAACAGGTTATAATAAAATTTATGGTAAAAATTGACCAAGTTACGGGCCTTTTTTATAACTGCCATTTTTATAATTGGAAGAAAGATCTCCTTGAGGAGAGCCCTGAAATCATGTAGATTTACAGAAAAACATCAAGAAACCCTTGAAATTTTTTTGCAAAAAGCTTACACAACAAGTTAGTGTTAGGGTAAAAAAAATGCAGAAATATGCCAAAATCTGAAGAGAAGCCTACCACCAGATAGAAAGCAAATCTACAACAAAATGACAATGCCCAAATGATAATCGTTATTGATTGAAAGCTATAGAAGGTTCTAGATCATAGCAACATGCTCTTATACCATGTTAGAATAGTAGAGTCAAGTTAAACTAGTTAACCTATATAAGCAACCAACAACATATCATAAAAGATAAGGACAAGAAAATAAAAGGACAAGAGAACATCGATATACATGGTTCACCCTGATGGGTTACATCCACGAAAAGGTAGTCTTCTATTATCTTCAGAATGTCTTCTCCAATTTTACAAGAGAGCAAAGCACAAATACCCCAAAGAATATAGATGATGTACAACAGTGTCACAATAGTACGACTGCTACATCAAGAATACATGATATGTAGAGATTCACTTGACCCTATTATATACTAAGAGATGGGGAGGAATTACTCTCACATATTGCATTTAAGATAATATAATTCTCCAAAATAACATCTCTTAATACAATGCCATGGATAAATACTCTACACAAGTAAATACAACACCATATAACTATGGGTTAAATGTATTACTCTTTTACATAATATTGTAGACAACTTCCGACATAATACAAAGACATTATTACCTTCCAAGGAATATAATATATTCCAACATATATCACCCATATCGCGAGTCATTCCCCTTAGCAATATTCGCCCTAAAAAATCGCGACATACGACATTTTCAATATATTGCGATATATTTAATGTGTCATGATATATTGGGAATATATCACGATATTTTGGAAAATCTCGGTCTGTTAAAAAATGCATGGAATTTGGGAAATAAAGATGTGGGTTAAGTTTTTGGCAATGTTATTAGAACCAGACATTAAATTCTTAAAGTAAAAGTATAGAAAATGAAATATAAGGAGAATGTCACTTTTACTTAAATTTTTAACATTACCATTAGTTGTTTCAGGATGTCTGAGAGTGGTTCCAACCTCATCGAACTTCATATGCAAAAAGTAGAATTTTAGATCCCATTCAAAATTCAATAGACTTAATAGTTTTTAGAATTTAAGGATTGTTACCACCTAAATGGTAGCATGATGTTCAGAGATGATTTGAGGTTACATAGTATGTTACAGGTTGTCCATTCTTGTATGGTATGCTAGCACAAGACTCCACGAAGGGATGAAGCCCTTGTCCTTCTACAGATCTAAAGACTTTATTGGGTGTAGAGGTGAGCACACTCATTAATCAGAAATGCTTTTCAAGCTCACCTTGGTGACTCCACAGTTCGGTTTGAGGTATGACTATATGCATATTGCATATTCAGTATTTCAATATTTAAGAATATGGATAAAAAGGAGAAACTTCATCCTCTTTTGCTTGAAGCTTTCACCCCACTAGATTTCTCAGCTATCCATGGATTTCCTAATGGTTGCTATAAAAGAGTATATAAAGTTGTTCCAGAGTTCTTTGGAAATGACGAGGACTCGACCATCTATCATATTGTTTCCTTTTGCAAGTTGTTGCCAGATTTCAAGGTTTACCATGTGGATGATTTCATGATTGTATTTGTTTTAACCTTGGTGGGAGATGCACAAAGTTGGTTCAATGACTTTTTTTGATGAAGCTATAGACTCAGTGGCAAGGGTAAGGTTTCAAGTTTCTCTTTCGTTGGCATGAAGGAACAGTTGATGAGATTGAGCAGCTTTCCAAACAATATGTTTCCCTTCTCCCTAGAACACAACCTGAATTTGAAGAAGAGATCCGTGAAGATCACTCTGAAGATCAAAGAGGGAAATCTAAAGAAAAGACCATTGAAGATTCGATTGATGAAGCATTACATGGGCCCTTGTTTGAAGATATTTTTGAACAGCTTCCTGACATGGTTGTAATAGAAAATGTGGAGCTGCCTCAAGCTTACGAACAACTTTATGATGAAGGTTTGGACCTGCCTAATTTTCATTTCATTGAAAGTAATAACACTTGTATTGCAGATCTTCCTCATGAGAGGCTCTAGAATGACGAAAGTTAGATTGAAGAAGGGCTGCCCAGTGCTTATTTGAGGCCTCTTCAATGTTATATCGATGAAGCATGTACTTCGACGTGCTATATGATTGAAAATTTGAGGGATGGCTTATGTTTGTAGCATGAACTTTCTTCTGATGACCATACTTTGATGGCATTTCTAGGTCACATTTATTACATATTTAATGATACTTTGTTTTGGTTAATGACCAAACACAAGGGGAAAGGTTTTGTTATTGATGAGGAGCTTAGATGGTTCCACTGGTTGTATCATTTCACTTGTTCTAGTTTCATGTTAGGTTAGAGTAGGTAGGAAAAATAAAGCTCTTGCATGAGCATTTTAGCATTATGTTTTGTCATTTTGGCAATTTTTATGTAATAAGCATGTGGTTTTGGATGTGAATTGAGCCATCCCACCACATTTTTTTTTCTTGTCAAGCTCGTCTGCAATACTCATAGATTCTGACGTTTTCATGTACTCTTGAAAAGAGCACACGCCCCCATATGGAGCCAGATGTTACCACCTAAATGGTAGCATGATGTTCATAGATGATTTGAGGTTACACAGTATGTTACAAGTTATCCATTCTTGTACCCGCATGTTAGCACCAGACTTAAAGAGCAACTTTCACTGTTGTCATAAAATTGCAGACCAGGTTTTAGTCCAAAGATCATACACATGGTTTTTGAAGAGCAGAAATGTCCTCCCTGGTTCGGACATGAGTGGAAAAGTTTATTACTTTGAGCGTTCAAAACTAGTAGCAGGAAGAACCATTCATGAATCAAAGCTTGGTTCATGGAACGATGTTTAAACTAGCCTTGGATGAGCTGTGAATGATTCCAAGACACTCCGCAAGGTAACTGTTGTGTTAATGAGAGTTGGTAGTCTTGGCCTCAACATGGTCGTTGCATGTCATCTCTTTCTTCTTAATCTTTGGTAGAGTCCAAAAAATTGAAGACCAAGCTATTGACAAGAGCATGCTGAAAAGTTTTTCTTGATTTGCAGTTTAAAAATATATATATACTATTGAAAATCATATCTTAGCACTTCAGGCTTGGAAATATTTGCATCAGTGTTTGGGAGGATGGAGTAGGGGTCATCAAGCATGCTTGCTTTCTCTTACACGACCAACAGAACATTTTCAAGAAATGAAAGCTACAAACTTTAAAACTTTCACAACTCCAAGGGGATTTCGAAAGAGGGTGTTTAAGTATCGCAAATTTCATCCATAATGTCAAGGTGTGGATATTGATATCATATCATTTGGTAGTTGAACACTGCAGCAATGGTTAAACCCATATCATTTCGACTGGCAGCTGATTGCAAGGGATAGTTTTACGTTGTATCAGTTTTCATTCATTATAAGCAGCTGGTGTTAAAGTTTTGTGTTTGAGAAATGGATTCAAGTTAGAGTTCGGTAGCAGCGAATGATCCCGTATCATTTGGCAGCCGATTGTGATAGCTTTTGTCTGTCACTTCTCGTAATCATTAGGGTTAATTCTAAACAACACCCACACCAAAATCACGCTGTGATTATTTTTCAAGACCTAAACTCGGGGTTCAACGAAGTCTGCAGCTGAAGTTCACGACCCACGTATTGTTGGCAACCTAGGACAAATCGTGGAACTTAAAACCCGCTGAAGGAAAATCACCATTTTGATGGAATCACCTTTGCTTGGTTTCGATCTATTGCTAACTTAATGGGCCACGAGTCACTACTTGGCGATTTTGATTGGCCACCAAACCCTTGGAGTTTTGAGTCGATTTTCTTAAAAAACAATCGAATAGAGTTTATGTTTTTTAAACTATCAATTGTCATCATATTACTACTGTTCGGTAGCCACTCGAGACCATTCGCTCAAAGTCTTTAAAGGTGCCAACTACATTTCATTGGTGTCTTGGTTTACATAACATTATGGGGCCTCTAGTTCCACAGTTTTTGCCCACCTTCTTGGAGGATAAAAAGACTAGTTAATTATTTTTTTTTAATTTTTAATAAAGTGGTGGTTACACTTTATTTTTTGTAAAAGATTTGTTTAAATTTTAGTATAGAGAAAAGTGGATCTATGATCCTACTTTTTCTCTAATAGTTTATTATTGTTATTTAATTTTCCTTTTTTTTAAGAAAAAAGGGGCAGAGAGCCTGTTTTGGCCTATAAAGAGGATGACCTCTTTCATTGTAAGTGTGGAAAAATTAGGAGATTTCTACCAGAGCTTAATAGAAAATTCATTAGATGTGAGTTTTTTAGATGTTCAATTGGGGATTCTTTCAAATGTGTGGTGTCAACTTGTGATGCTTCAATAGAAGTGAACTTTGCTTTGTTTCTTTTCTATGTTTGCACCGGTGATCATAGGCGGATGGTACCACTGCGTTGGAAGGTGAAAACTCTTAGCAGTTATTAGATTTTCCCTTTGTGAGCATGTTTGTACATTCATTGATGTTTACACTTAATCTAGGTTCATTGTGTAGTATTTATCCTTTGCACGCACAATACATCTCCCACAATTAGGATGAAGAAGTAAATCTAGTAGCCGCAATTCGATTAAGAGTGGTATGCTCAATCATGCGATCTCTCCCTCTTAGTCACATATGACACAGGGCCCTCTTTAGTTTCCCCTTTGACTCCATTCTCCCTTTGGATGTACTGGCACTGGTCTTTTATCAAGGAATGATTTTTCCCTCCTTCCCATCAACTTATTCAATCACAACTATCCTACAACCGTTTTTCTAAGGCAGCCTCTTCTTTTCACCTTGCCCTCCATTGTATCTTTCCTTAGTGATCCTAACCTTAGGGAAGCCCCCCTCGAGTTGGAGAAGAGCCAATCTGAAGCGAGGAAGAGAGGAGTGTGGTGACAGTGGCTGCTCTTTTCACAGTTGCCATCGTGCCGGTGTGCCTACTTTTGGGCTTTGACACACGCACGTCAGCCAGGAGCGGCAACAAGGATAACAACATTTCCAGTAGATTCTATCATGTATGAGGATATGGGACTGGCATTTAATCAAGCACATCAATCCCTCTATGTACCTTCTGTTAAGTTTTTAATGGTTATATAAGATCTTATGACATTTAGCATTATAACAGCATAACCATAAGCCAAAAGATCACTGAAAGATAGACAAGCACAGCCACAAAAAAGAACACAAAGATTTATCTTGGGAAACCCTCATGGGGAAGAAAATCCAGCAAAACCTTCCTCTGTATAAGATGTATAAAAGATAAAAGACAAGACCCAAAAACAGGTGTGCCTCCCTCCAGCAAATCTCTCTCTCTCTCTCCATGCGCTATACAAGTGAGTATCTGTGTGTAGAAATGAGGAGAGCCTCACTTCTATTTATATTCTTCCGTTCACTTGATTTTCCACTTAACAAGTCAGCCCCACTAAAACTGACTGGGTGGACTTCATTAGGAAGACTCTAACTGTTAACAACTCAATATTATATTAATTAGGGTGCTAATGACCCGACTTACAACGGAGGGAATTTTCTCATGACTCTTAGTAGTTCTCTCGATAGGAACATCGGGGTACATTGAAATAAAAATGATTCTACCGATAGGAACGTAGGGGTACAATAAAATACACATGATTCTCCCAATAGGAACATCGGGGTAAATACACTTCGAAGTTACAATAATTCAACACTCCCCCTTAACGAGAAGGGTATTCTACAACAACATCATCAACAACAGTAGGAAGAGGAGAGAGAGCATATTAAACATCATTAGGGTGATACATCTATACGTCATAGGAAGTTTTTCAACATTCATCAGTAGCTTGGAACAACTACTCTTTAATGTCTTCATCTTCTGCATCATATGATCACTTGATCCTTTTGCAACAACGCTTTGATCTTTCGAACCTTCGTGGCTACACTTCGATCTTTCAGTTGACAACATCATCATCAACATTTTAGTCTTTTCAATCAACAACATCATCATCAACAATACTTTGACCTTTCGATCATCATCATCATCATCAGTAATACTTTGAGCATCATCATCAACAATACTTTGACCTTTTGATCATCATCATCATCATCAGCAATTCTCTGAGCAACATCATCATCACACTCTGATCTTTCGATCAACGACATCATCATCACACTCTGATCTTTCAATCAACAACATCATCATCATCAGCAACAGCTTGCAATCCACAATACGAAGACGAAAGTCTTTGGATCACTTTTGGACTTAAGTCTAGGGATGATACAATCCTATCACATTCTCGACAACCGAAGTCACTGGATACCATTACGGGATAATCACTTCCTATCACTTTAGGACTAAGTCCAAGGATAATGCAATCCTACCACATTCTCGACAACCGAAGTCACCGGATACAATTACGGGATAATCACTCCCTATCACTTTAGGACTAAGTCCAAGGATGATGCAATCCTACCACGTTCTCGAGTACCGAAGTCACCGGATCCCTTGTGAACAAAAGTTCAAGGATGATACAATCCTACCACGTTCTCGAGTACTGGAGTCACCGGATCCGTTCTGAACAGAAGTTCAAGGATGATACAATTCTACCACGTTCTTGAGTACCGAAGTCACCAGATTCGTTCTGAACAAAAAGTTCAAGGATGATACAATCCTGCTTCATTCTCGAAGACCGAAGTCACCGAATCACTTTAGGGCAAGTTCCCAAGGATGATACAATTCCACTTCTTTCTCGGAGGCATAAGTCTATGGATCACTTTAGGACAAATGTCCAGGGATGATACAATCCTTCTTTTTTCTTGGAGACATAAGTCTACGGATCACTTTAGGACAAATGTCCAGGGATGATACACTCCCACTGCAACATCATTGCTCCCCCTTTCGGGGAAGGTCTTTCTGAACAACACCAAGCTTGTCTCGAAAGTATTCGAACTTTACTTGAGACAGAGGCTTCATTAACACATTGGCAGCTTGTTCATCGATACTCACATACTGGAGCTTTATGGCTCCCTTTTGCATCATATCTCGAATGTAGAAATACATGATTTCTATGTGCTTTGACCTATCGTGGAACACTGGGTTTTTTGTAATCTTTATACAACTCTGGTTATCACATAGAATCACAGTGGTATCCAACTCTAGGTTTGAATAAACCTGACATCAGCTTTTGAAGCCATATGGCTCCACAACTAGCAGAGCAAGCTGCTATATATTTTGCTTCAGCCGTGCTAAGAGCAACGTTGGATTGTTTCCTGCTAAACCATGAAATCATAGCAGAGCCCAGACTATAACATCCACCTGATGTGCTTCTTCTGTCTGAGACACTTCCAGCCCAATCTGCATCTGTATATCCATATAATCTGCAGTCATGATCTCTACCATAGTAATGTCCCAAGTCTGTCGTACCTTTTAGGTACCTCATCACATGCTTTGCATCTATCAGGTGAACACATCTAGGGCTACCTAGATACTGACTCAAGGTGTTCACAACAAAACAAATGTCTGGTCTGGTATTTGTTAAATACATCAACGACCCAATAATCTGTCTGTATTGGTTACATCCACTAACTCTGATATCTCATTAGACAACAGCTTCATGTTGGTATCTATGGGTGTGGCCATGGATTTACAATCCAACATATCAAATCTTCTTTAAGATTTCCACAGCATACTTTCCCTGGTTCGGAAAGATTTTTTCTGAACTCTACCACACTTCCAGCCTAAGGAAATAAAGCACCAATCCAATATCTTTTCATTTCGAATTCTTCAGCTAGCTTCTTCTTGCAATATGTGATCTGTTTCTCATTCCCTGTCAGAAATAGGTCATCCATATATAGTAATAGTATGACAGGTTCATCTTCTATAACCTTGAAGTAAAGGTTAGAGTCGACTTTACTCTTGGTAAAGTCCAAGCTTGTCAGGAAACTATCTATCCTTCCATACCAAGCTCTAGGAGCTTGCTTCAGGCCGTACAGGGCCTTCTTCAACTTGCATACATGAGTCACTTTGTTTTTCGACTTCAAATCCCTGTGGCTGTTCGATGTAAACCTCTTCCTCAATCATACCATTCAAGAGGGTTGTCTTTACATCCATCTGGTGTAGATCCCACTTCATTATGAAAGCAGGTGCCATGATAGTTCTTGCTTCCTGGAGCAAGTGTCTCTTCATAATCAAGTCCCTCTCTCTGAGAGAATCCTTTAGCCATAGATTTTGCCTTACTTCCATCAGCAACATATTTTATCTTGCAAATTCATTTGGAAGATACCACACTCTTGATTTCTAGTTTGAGTACTATATGCCAAACATCATTGTGGTATTCTTCCGTCATTACATCTTCCATGAGTTCATTATGTCGGGTCATCGACATATCCTAATCTTCCACATTCAACCTTGAAGGTTCGATCCCACTTTACTCTTGGTAAAATCTAGGTTCATCAGGAAGCTGTCCATTATGTCGTACCATGTCGAACTCAGAGATCTTCTGTAGTCACTCCCCCTGAAGTGGAGCATCATCTTCCTTCTGTATTCTTTACTGGAGTCACAGGTAGCATCCTATGCTACTATGTATCCATCTCAGGTTACTAGATACCAAGATCCCTTTATCTTGAACTTTGTTGAAAAGTTCCTCTTGCTCCCGTCTGTGAGCTTGTTGTCTTCTATAGGTTTCCATCTTCAACCTTGTAGCAAAGGTTCAGATATTCATCACTTTAGGTGATCTCTCAAGCTCCTAGATGTGCTTTTCTATGGGTGCCTTCTGATCTCGTACAAAGCATATTCCGTACAGGTGGTTCTTTGCTTGATATATACTTCTACTGAAGAAGTGTGTCTGGTCAATAGAATATGTCATTCCATAGTCTATTTTTTTTGAGACAAACCACAACCCTTGCTTTGTACTCTTGTTCTTGTAGATCCATATGGAAGACACTACGGACTTCCCTTCAGGTCTCAGAACCATACCGTAGACATCATAGCTTCTTCCATAGCTGGAGGGGTTTGCATCAATGATGTCACCCAACTGTGTTACACAACTAGAGTGTGTCCGAGGCCTCTTTCTTTGGTTTGGAAGTCTCGCCATACTTTTCTTCATCTTGAGTTATCTCTTGTACCCAAGGTGGTCTTCATCTTTCGAGGTGGATCTACCGCTCTTTGAAGCTTTTTCTTCCGTCACGGTGTCTCTGACCTTGGGAGCTTCAGGTTCATGTTTATTGGAGTGAATCTTGAATTGTCATCACTTGTTCTTCGGAACAAGTCTCATCCTCCTTTTCTTGTAGGTGGTTGTACAGGCCCTTTCCTACAAGTCAAATGCACTAGTTGCATGGTTAGAACCATTTCATAGAACACATGCACAACGACAAATTCTTATGCATCATGCAACTGCTTAGCTAATACAACATTCATCCGTATCTCACGGAAGCTTTCTAGATGCATTCCGTCTCTACCATGACATCATTTAGATTGTGCACTAATCCAATATGTCAGCAAAGAGGTTTCATTCTAGATAAGTAGCAATGGAGAGTTGTATAGTACCATGGGCTACTTACCCATCATATGCATATCAGTGGTATAGTGTCATTAATGCAAACATTCTAGTATGCATAATACACAACATATACAGAAAAGACAATTCAAATACTTATCTTTGTTTGTTTGTCGTCATCTCCTTCTAGATTTGTAGCTTCTTCTTTGACCAGTGAGATTGCTTAAATCTCATGCTTGCTTGAAAGCTTTTCTAGAATGTTGCTTCTGGTAGACTTAGGGTTTGATAGAGAAACCCTAATTTTTCAACTGAGGTATCTTTCAGATCTGATTGGATAGAAAGATGCACCTCCTCAAGGCCAGATGAGCAGTATACTCATTTTCCCAAAACTGTGATCAGAATTGCAAAATATCTGATGCCCTAGTTTTCTTAAGTTTCTTCTACAGAATGCCTGATATTGTTTCTGCGGTATTTCCGAAATTACTGCTCCTATGTGTCTGAAACTTTGTACTGAGGTAGCCTCGCATGTCCTCTTTCCAACACCACAGGTTAGAGAGGAATTGGTTTCTCCAATTGGGACTTATGTTTGTTTTCCCAAGATGGCTTATTTCAAGACTGTTCAGAAGAGCGAACTTGTACGAACTGCCACGTGTAACTGGTTCACCTTCGGAGTCTGAAATTCTTACCACAGAAAGTACAGTCTGTGCTTTTTCTGGAACATCTTGCGAAATTTCATTTGGACCTTTTTAGCCCGAGATATAGCAATTCTCCCTAGGTCTTCTGTTTAAGGCTGAATCCTGGGAGAGGCTGGAACCCTAACTTGGAGGAATCATATCTCCCAGAATATAGCGAATCTGAGGCTAAAACGTTTACACAGTGTACATTAGGAATTTATCTTCGGCCTGTGAAAGTTTCAGCTCCTGAGTCTTCTCCAATCTCGAGATATAGCAAATCTACCAAAACTACTTGTTTTAGTATTTTAGGGTTTTCAAGCATGAAACCCTAATCTTCAATAGCTGTACCTGTAGCACTGTTTCGGTTGCACAATGAATTCTTTCAAGGTGGCTTTGATACCATGTTAAGTTTTTAATGGTTATATCAGATCTTATAACATTTAGCATTATAACAACATAACCATAAGCCGAAAGATCACTGAAATATAGACAAGCACAGCCACAAAAAAAGAACACAAAGATTTATCCTGGGAAACCTTCATGGGGAAGAAAACCCAACAGAAAGTCCCTCTGTATAAGATGTATAAAAGATAAAAGACAAGACCCAAAAACAGGTGTGCTTCCCTCCAGCAGATATGTCTCTCTCTCTCTCTCTCCATGCGCTATACAAGTGAGTATCTGTGTGTAGAAATGAGGAGAGCCTCACTTCTATTTATATTCTTCTGTTCACTTGATTTTCCACTTAACAAGTCGGTCCCACTAAAACTGACTGGGCCGACTTCTCTAGGAAGACTAACAACTCAATATTATATTAATTAGGGTGCTAATGAACCGACTTACAATGGAGGGAATTTTCTCATGTCTCTTAGTAGTTCTCCTGATAGGAACATCGGGGTACATTGAAATAAAAATGATTCTACCGATAGGAACATAGGGGTACAATAAAAAGCACATGATTCTGCTGATAGGAACATCGGGGTAAATACACTTCGAAGTTACAATAATTCAACACCTTGATATTGGTGGTGTTGATTGTTGAACTCCTCTATCACGACCTTAATAAAAATGTACCCTTCACTCAAGCAAAATCTCTTTTTAAGCTGGGGAAGCCTTTTGTACCTTATTTTAACGATTGTATTAGGAAGTTTCATCAAAATTGTAGGCTATTGAGTATATTGACTAATGTCCTTGGAGGATCAACTTCAAGATTCTAGGTAGACGCAATGGACAGAGTCTAGAGGAGGGGGGCATAGGGTGTTATTGATGAATAGGATCTCGATATAGGTAATGATTTTGATGATAGGTAGTTATGGGAGGAGACAACTCACATTGGCTTCCACCTTAGCCCCTTAACTTTCCACCATATCCCGAGCAGTTGGAGCTTCCATTTCCACTCTAGGCTCATCTAGAGAACCTATAGGACCACCTACTGCTTCTAGAGGAAGATGGGTGCCCCTTGACCGTAAAAGGGGTAGAGGGTATCAATGATTCATATTATTCATTTTTGTACGATGTACTAGTGTTACAAAAATCGCCATATATCAGTAACATCGCAATATATCGCGATGTTAACCCCTCGACGATATATCGACAATTTTATCGCGATTTTTTGGCAATATTTTAAAAAATATCGCGATTTATTGCCCTCCTTTTGCTCATTTGCCACAGTTTGGAAAAGAATTTCTCTGTCCATAAAAAAAGGTTGCCTTGTTTAGTAATAATTGGTAGTGTTAAATGGTAATATTAAATTCTTAAAGTAAAAGGATAGAAAATGAAAGATAAGGAGAGTGGTTCATTTTCTATCATTTTACTTAAATTTTTAACATTACCATTAATTGTTTCAGGATGTTTGAGAGGTTCCAATTTCATCGGAATTCATATGCAAAAAGTAGAATTTTAGATCCCATTCAGTGGTTCCAATCTCATCGGAATTCATAGTCAAAAAGTAGAATTTTAGATCCCATTCAGAATTCAACAGACAACAGTTTTCAGGATTACAAAGTTCATACATGATTCTATCATGTATGAGGGTGTGGGATTGACAATTAATCAATCACATCAACCCCTCTATGTACCTTGATGCTGGTCGTGTTGATTGTTGAACTCCTCTGTCATGACCTTAATAAAAATGTACTCTTCACTCAAGCAAAATCACTTATTAAGCATGGGAAGTTTTTTCTACCTTATTTTAACGATTCGATTAGGAGGTTTCATCAAAATTGTAAGGTGTTGAGTGTTGAGTCGTTGACTAATGTCCTTGGAGGATCAACTTTGAGATTTGAGGTAGAGGCAAGGACTAGAGCCTAGAGGAGGGACACATCGGGTGCTATTGTGAATAGGATACCAATATAGGCAATGGTTCATTGACATGTATAATTTATGATTTATGTTTCACATTGATTTATGCTGGTCCTATTCTAGCCTTCTTATTCTCATTAGTTTGAAAACCTTTTGAGCCAAGCTACTAAGTGAGAGGGAACCTGCCATTGATTAGGCCACGTATTTGACAGATGCTCCACCTTCATCCTAGTGGACAGATGCTCCACTTCGGTAACTAGCATCAACCTTCCACGGGGGATTCACTTGTTGACCAATATCCTATCACATTAGTTCANAATTATCAAAAATCGAACCAATACATTGCAAGTATTGGGGGGATGAGGGGTTTAAGGTGGGGGTGGGGAGGGTGGTTTATAAGGATTGAGGTATTAAAAGGGGTGGGGAGGAGGTTTTAAGTATTGGGAGGGGGTTTCAACAAAAAGAGTTTGGGTCAATATCTCTCGAAATTAAGGGTATTCATTAATATCCTACGATCTCACATGCTATGTGAGAGGTTCACTAAGTGAAGTCCCCGTGCAACATTCTCTCATTGAACGTTTGTTTACCTTAAAAATATGTTTTAAGGATTCCAAGTTTCTGTTATCACCAAACTTGTAGTTGCCCCTATGAAATGGATCCAAGATGGACGGTAGAGGGAATGGGCAACCAAAGAGGTGAACCAAGATAGCCTTGACTCCTAAGTGGATGGTTGTCACGCCAATCGAGGCAATCTTCACTTTATGCTGTCTTAGCGCGAAACAACAATGGGGCAGACCCAGATCTACTCCCAACAAGAGAGATCAAACCAATACACTAGATCAAATCAATGGAAGGTGAAATACGTAAGGTGTAAGGTGAAGTAAACCCTAGATCTATGGATGAAGTCACAAGATGAGTTATGGCTTGGATCGAGAAGCTTATGAAGTGTGAAATTGATCCAAGGTTGAAATGCAAATGACTTATGAGATTTATTACTAGATCTCGAATCAAGGTACCGACAAATGATGAAAATATCCACTGCCTTGGGAGCCGTGTACAATGCAAGGAGGTTAAGGACAAGATTGAGGCTATCTAGTATCAATGGACAGACTTGATGAAAGATATGACAGTATCAAAGTACCTAAGCCTCAGGGATAGGATCAAAACACAGGAGAAATTGGCCAGCAAATGATGAAAATATCCACTGCCTTGGGAACCATGTCCAATGCAAAGAGGTTAAGGACAAGATTGGGGCTATCTAGTACCAATGGAAAGACTTGATGAAAGATATGACAGTATCAAAGTACCCAAGCCTCAGAGAGAGGATCAAAACACAGGAGAAATTGGCCAATTGAGGAATGCGCTAGGATTGAGGGATTAGTGCCTTGGAGTTTGAGCCTTGTGGAGTCACCCAAGCATGACGTCTAGGAGAACCCACTTAGGGTTTTCCCTGATCTATAATATCCAGAAATGGTTTTCCAATTGATAAGTGGTTTGATCTATATAATTTTTCGATTATTTTTAGTTAGGGTTTTGACAATAAAATGAAGGTGCCAATGGATTGGAACCAAGAAAGAAGAACAAACCTGTGGATCTTACTTGGATAACCTTGTAGATGCTTTGATGATGATGATCTATGTCGTCCCAATGAATTTGAGGAGATTTGGATGAAGACTCTATGCAAATCGGTTTGCCCAAGGAAGCCAATGCGCCCTTCCTCCTGCACAACAAATGCCAACAATATCAGATTTGATGCATCAAGAGAAATGGACAAATGCTACAAAAAAATAACAAGATGAAACCATAGATCACAATGATACTAATGATAACCCCCTGATACAAGTGATGCCAAACAAGCAAGTTGAGGAAGCCCTGCAAAAATGCCCAAGTGAAGTCGCCCTCTTATAGACAACAAATTTTCCACGAAAATATAGATCTCACCAAAAATACTCAAATGCTAGGATGCAATAGACTTTCCAATTATCATCTAAGAACACCAGATGCAAAGGAGACCCAAGAATTTCCACAAAAGAGTTTTTCTATTATCAAGATTCCAAGTGCCAAAGTCCCCTTTACAATGAGAAGCTCTCTCCTTTAAATAAGATGGAGAGATACCCAAATCCTAACCACTTTTTGAATGGATGGCTAAGATTAAAAGATCAAAATGTTCTAATCAATGGTTGAGATGAGATCAACATAAAGTACATGGATCAATATAATAATATAACACATCAATGGACAAAATCGCCCTAGGAGAGGGGATCCCATTCAATATGACAAAATAAACATGAATAAAGCTCATGGTGGGTCTAGGGGGTAATGTCTAACAACCCTAGTGTGTCCCCCTGGCACAATATAGATAAAATATAACTCTAAGTGCAAAATAGTGTCGCTCTGGGAAAATCGTGAGCCTTCAAAAGCTCTAGAAAATCATAAAACATGCCGGAGATATGGTGTAGGTCCTCCTAAATTCTGAAATTGCTGGAGAAGGGGTGGAAAACATCACACTCATCATCAAAACTCATCCCATGCTATTTCCTTTCTTCGGTAGCCCAAATCAAATTCCTCAATAGCCATTTTAACCATTTTTAATCTTCCTTGGGAACTGTGAACTTGCCCAAACTGCCACCTGGAGTGCCTGTGTTGTCCAACTGAGCCCACCAGGCTCTCTGGGAGGGGGGTATAATGGTAAAAACAAGTGGCTGGACCATCCCCTCCTCATACATCTCCCTAGGTGAACTAATCAAATCACCTCTCTACTCTGATAGGCCATTTAATATGACAAAACTACACCAAAATGGTATACTGAGACAAATCATCACTGTAACTACCCGGAACTGAAACAAACTCTCATTGGAATCAGGGAGCCCAAATCCATCTAAGGTGCATACTCATACACCCTACAGGACTTTGCATGATCATGTACAATATCTAATATGCCTAGACAGATAAAATAATAATAATTTGTAAATGATCAAACAATGCTGAATACCACAAATCATCATCATAAACCAATAATCACTGCATAGAATCATTTGGTGACCTGTAATAGACCACATATCATGTATCTGCATCATCAGAGGTCTATCCACCTTATGTCCTGTGGTCGACATTGGTCAAACTAGGTTTGACCAAGTCAACATGACCAATAATATGACCCAGGCTAACATCAAACTGCTGCAAGTGTTAGAGGTTGAGACATGCTCTACAAATCATTCAAGTAACAATTATAACAAATAGTAATCATTTCACTGGCGGTCTATCAACCAAATATATAAAGTTTTGTTAATAATTATGGCTCAGACTAGACTTTCAAGACCATATTCATAGTTGTAATCAATTTGCTAGTGAAGGATGAAGGCTAAAAATCAAAAGGCTAGGCTAAAGGGTGACTACCAGCTTGACACTGTGACACTTTAGATATGGTAAGGTGATACTCACTCTAGCATATGCTGGACAAGCAATAACACGAGGGATGGCAGTGTCACAAATGGGTAAGTTACGTTCAGTGGTGCTTATTCACCTTGACAAATGCTCACAATCCATATCAAATACAAGTGAGGCCAACAATCTTTAGATATAACTTTTAAGAACCATTACTTTTTTGGGCCTTCGAGTTTCCATAGCCTTGATCCATGCATTTGTTACACGGATTTTTATTTATTAAGGCTCCATGCTCCACGCGTGTTTAAAAACACTTGTTAAATGGGTTTTACATTTCACATTTCATATTTACACTTCAAATTCATTAGGCTTGCCTTGCATTCATGTATGTTGAGAAACACTTCTTTTCATGAATGGGCTTTTCAGAAGATTTCATTTCCACATACATTGTACTGATAGCAGCGCTATTTGTTTCAGGTTTAGCCAACACAACCTAGGCAACTCAGAGCCAAGACACAAATAAACAGGAAAGCTTATCCAACAAAAAGTCTATAGTGGGGAAAGGTCCTCCATGCCACAAGTCAAGTAGTAGATCGGGATATAAACATAACTGGAAGGTAATGGTAATGGATGGGTGGAGATAGTGAACAATGAGACCAACACTAGCAAGCCAAAGTATGGCGGGAATCATCACCTCTGTTTTCCCTAAGGAGGTCAAAACCAATGAGTATGGGTCAGGAACTTCTAGGTCTAAGTAGGGACATACATACATAATATCAATACAACCAGATCCACATATCTATATGACCGCCAGATCATGACACTAAATGCTAAGACATCTCACAAGAATGAGTATAAAAGAAATAATAACCATAACACAAGATAATACCTGCTGAATCATATACCTGTAAATAACCAGTCCGAAGCATCATCTGTCCACTAAGAACCTGCTGCCGCGACTCGGGGCAATACTGACTGCTCTGTAAATGGCTAAATGGCTACATCAGTCCTCAAATCTGAGTTTTCTGAGACTCATTCATGGCATGGGAAAGTACTACAGTCCATCAAATAGTGTTCCATCATAAATGCTCATCTCTTACATATGAGAGGAAACTGGCTGAAAAAGTGCACTGGAATCTGAAAATAGAATATGGTAGCCCGGCTACTATATATGTGATAACAGTTTTCTTTTGTTTTATTGCTTTGTTTAAACTAGAACTGCCAGACTCCTTTTCCTTGTATTTCTTTGTTGCAAGCAATTGCATTTTGGAGGTTTTGGAGTAGATTTGTGTATGATTAGTTACCTCCTGGGAAATGAGAGATCCATTTTATCTCACAGCTCATGACCTCATACACCACATTTTAGTTTTATGATTGATAATAATGATCATGACCTCATACACCACATTTTAGTTTTATGATTGACAATATTCATTATTTCGACTATTTTCGACAATGAACAAACGTAAAGGAACAAAAGCAAACAACTGATCCGGAATGAGGGAAACACAGTGTTCTCCTGTGAGTATACATATTCACGCATATTTAGTTTACGATTGGTAATATTCATTATTTTGACTATTTTTGATAATGACAGATATGTCTTAAACTGTTTTTGTTATGCATGAAGAGTATATTTTAAATTCAGGTTTAAATTTGAGAAATTTGTTTGGGCAGACGGGAGGTGACTTGAAAACCTTAGTTGAAGACATTTTTGGCAGGATGCCAATGCAAACTAAGATTTCGGAGGACCAAGAGGAGATGGAACACATCCCATTTGCCGTTGCTGATACTGTCAAGTACCTCAAGAGGGTAAAGTCTCAACTAGAGCGACTACAAATAGAAAATGAAGAATTAAAAGCAACACATGCCCTTGCTAAAGAAAAATTGGACAAAGAATATGCCTCTGTACCATTGCTGGCTGCTCATCATAGAGATATAAAGGATTTTCCCGAGGATCAACAGCCTCTAGTGAAATTAATTTATCAGGCTTGCCAATACAAACAACTGCAATAATTGTAACAAAAATGCCCACCGAAAGAGAGAAAAGTTCAGATGTCACAAAGCAGTGAAGATAGGATAATGTAAATTGGCATATCTTTTATTTCGAGGCCAATGCGTCATATTTGTATAAAATGAAGGTTTATCCGTGGATGGATGCCAACAGGCCAATTGACCTTATTGACAACAATCGGTGGCCCCAGATAGGAAGTTTCAAATCTCTGTTTTTAAGGATTGAATGAATATGGATAAATTTTAAGTTTATGCAGAGGACTAAGTTTCGCTCTAAATTTAGATGCCAGAAGCCCCATGGCATTATTTGCTTTAGAGAACTTTAATTGTTACCTTTTTCAGGATGGTATTACTCGTACATACGTCATCTACACCTTTCTTTTGCAAATTTATTATGCTTACATCCCACAATGAATATAAATAAATATATCACTCTTCTCTTACAACAAAAACATTGGAGTGATCAATTTGATGATGCAAGTGGTGCTGCAAAACAATCATACCCTTGACCAATTCCGACGATGTAGGTGCTGCTGCACAACAATGATAAATTTAATAGTATTTTGCTTCATTATAAACAAAATTCCACAGGCCACTCTGGAAATTTTCAATACTTTGGGCCACTGTGTATGTTGGCTAGTTTTTAGTGTGCATTCAAATTCAACGGTCTTTTATAGAGAAGTAGCCAGCCATTGTTGACATGCCATCCATATCTCTCAGCTTATTTTGCTCGGCCAGATATTTGCTGGTATCATCATATCTGAGACAACTTCCATATTATGTCTTGATATATTCTCTTCAACCTGTAAAAGGGCGTCTTGATATATTTTCTTCAACCTGTAGCAGAGCCCTTTTTTCATGTGCAATATTGCAGCAGTTTGCAATGGTGTCTCAGATACTTTGCAACACTGCGATAATTTGATATGCCGCTCCGAATACACGAAAATTGAGCTAAGATATTTTGTGATTTTATATCCCAATATTGTGGGTTGAATGTTTAATGTATATAAATTAAGGATACATTATATTAATCCAAATTGTCTTTTCATTAAAGAATCTTAAAGTAAGAATACTCATTGTAGTTAACGAGAAGAGAGTCAAATTCTTTTCTCTTTCAAATTCTTTCTTAAATTTGGTAGGAATTGTCAGAAATTTTACCACTCGATCAATGCCATTTAAATTTACTTGATCAATGTCATTTAAATTTAGTAGGAATTTATATCTGCACCTGATCAATGCCATTTAAATTTACCACTTGATCGATGCCATTTAAATTTAGTAGGAATTTTGTCAGAAATTATATCTCCACTCATCAATGCCATTTGAAATTTGGTAGGACAAACTCTCCACTTGATCAATGATGTATATAAATTAAGGATACATTCGTATAACAACAAAAAGTTACATGTATAGAAGTTGAAGGTTGGAGTTTGAGGGTTCGATGGCGGGTTCTCTGCTGGTCTGGATCTCTGGCCGTCATGGTTATGGAGGTATCTTTCTTATGCCTCCTTGTTTCCCCGGCTGGCTGTGACCGTACTTGCACTTCCTTTGCTGGAACACTTGACTCCGGCCCTGGTTTTTGTTGTTACTCCATCCCCTTGTTTCTATGCTCCGGGGGTATTTGGGTCTCCCTTAGTTCTTGTCAACTTACAGATGGTGGCTTATTGGAGTCCCTCACCTTACCAGGGGGACTAGTACCAACCAATTCAAAAAAGTGGGAAGGAGCTCGCCTTTTTTAGCTGTCTCGGTATCTTGACGTTTATGTCTGTGTTTTGGGTTTCTGGTGCCCTCGGTCCATCACCCTGCATGGGTTTCTTGTTTACGTATCTCTCCCTGCCGTCATCATGTGAGGGGTTCACTTCTGGGACTCCATGATTTCCTTCGGTTTACTAGGGTTACTGCCGGTTCCGACCTTTGTGCACGGTTTCTGATTTGTTTGCCGTGGTCTCTATTGGGTTTCTTTTTGGGTTATTGGTAACCCTTGCACAAACCCTTGACTCGACTGGTGGGTTTCGCCCATATATCGATCTCCTCCACGGGATGGTTTGTCTTGTTTTGTCCTGGTTTTCTTTGTGGTTTCTGGTCTATATTGATTCTGGGCTCGGGGCTCCCGATTTTCTGTTTGGTCTCTGACTATCACTCCATGTCGGGGCTTTTTGTGGTTTGTCTTGGTGGTCTGTCCCCGTGGCAACACCGTGGGTTGACCCGGTTCTTTTACTTGTGGGTATTTTTGTGCCCTCCGCACACTCTGGTTATCCCATGTGACTGTTTTTTCTTGGATGGTCGTCCCTTCGGGTTGTTTTCGGACAATTGGGTTCTGTGTGCTGGTTCTGGTATTCTCTTCTAGGTTGTTTCTGCTCTGGTTTAGGGTTAGGGTTTGTCCCCATTCTTCCCCTTTTTCGGTGGTCGGTATTTGCTGACTGGTCCTCCCCTTTCACTGGTTGTCTCTTGGGCGTTGACCCAACATGGATGATGGTGGCCCCTTGTCCTATGCCCGTCGTAGAAGACATGCGAAAAACATCAAGACTCACGAAGGAAAGTTCCGCTTCGTCCTGGGACACGATATCTTCATGGACAGAGGTTCATATCTGTGCTCTTGGGCGCTTATCGGTCGACTTGAATATTGTAGACTGGGCAAGCGGGCGTGGATAGATTGGGCTACGGATTTCTGGAAGCCATTACTGACTTACACTCCGACTATTAGCCTCCTATCCAACGGATGGATCGTTTTCGTCTTCTTGGAAGCTGAACATGCCTCTCTCGTTTTGGAGAAGATTTGGGGTACCGGTTCGGGGTCATTAGTCTTGGGTCATTGGCATACACACTTCGATCCTCTCCGGGAGAGGGTGACGAAGCGCCTCCTATGGGTATTATTGCCGCACATACCCTTTCCTCTTTGGAGTCTGCATATTCTCAAGGGTATTGCAAACACTATCGGTAGATTCGTGGCAGTCGACGAAGACGTCCACCTGTCTTTCGACAAAGGGTGGCTCGGGTCCTGGTCAAGATGGATATCTCCTTGGGTCTTCTTGCTGATGTCAAAATTCACTGTAAGGACCGCCTCTTTATTCAAAAGTTGGACTATTTACACGTCCCATTTCGATGCAGTAACTGCAGAGATACGGGCCACCTTCGGACAAGCTGCCCCTCACTCAAGAACTCTCCCCTCGATTCTGGTCCGACTAATCCCCCTTCGATCTGTCCTACAGTCGACTCCTCTCGATCAAAGGATGCAAAAAAAGGTATGTATTCACAGTCTCTTTCCCTCTTTGGGGATGTCTCAGATGCTATGATTGAGGATATTGATGTATTGGTGGGGGCTCCTGCCACTGTTAGTGAGCTTGGCCATGCACTGGATGAATCCTTCTCTGTGGTTTCTTCTGTTAACCCCTTGGTCGTCGGTTCTAGGGACTCCCCACTTTCCTCTCCCTTTTATCCTTTGGTTCCCTCGACTGTCTCTGTCGATAGGGCATTGGATGAGCCCACTCCTTTGACTTCGGTAGTGGCACCAGCTTTTGTCGACCTTATTGATTCTTTACTTGTTACTCCTCCGAATACATCACTGTCTCTTGTGGTCCCTGTGCTCTCCTCTTTAGTTGATTTTCCTCCACTTCCCACTGCACCCACCTCTCCCCCTACACTCCCCTCACCTCGTAGTCCTATCTCATCCCCTTCTTTCTTGGATCTTGCCCTTCATAAAACGCTGCCGATTTTCTCAGCTGTTACACCGTCTTCCCCCAATACCCTCCCCCTCAACTCGATTTGATTCGAAAATGTGACCATAAGAAAGAAGAAGGAAAAAAATGGCTTTTCAGATAACCTTTCATCAGCCTCTCCTCCTTACGTCCCTCTCTCCGTACGCATCAAGGATGTTGCAAGAGGGAAAAATTCTCGGGGACTTAGAGCATCTCCTCCCCACCACTTTGTTCCTTAATGCTGATACTTTCTCTCAATGTCAGGGGTCTAGGGGGCAAGACCAAACAGAGCAGCCTTCGCTCTCTCTTTCATTCTATTCGCCCGGATATGATACTCCTCCAAGAGACTATGTGTAGTACTTACCCAGCTTTGCATGCTTTCTCAAAGCTCCTTCCAAACTGGGAATTTTGTGCCATTAGTGCCACCGGTCTCTCGGGTGGGCTCCTTACTGCTTGGAACCCTAGCAAGGTCAGATGTCGTGCTTATGAGACCCTCACCGATATTCTTGTTAAGGCAAAATTTCGTGGCATGGCTGCCATCCTTGACATCATCAACTGCTATGGCCCCTATAAGGACAGGGATAACTTCTGGGATAGGGTTCACAGGGGTGGACTACTCAATCCTCCTCGCTTAATTCTGGATGGAGACCTTAACTTGACCATGAGTGCTTCTGAGATTTGGGGGACTAAGGCTATACTCGATCCCCTTGCTTCCCTCTTTAAGAGCCTTTTTGACTCTGTGGGACTTATCGATGTAGCCCCTTCTATTGCTGGTCCCACCTGGAGGAATGGTAGGGTGGGGGATCATGGAGTCACCAAAAGACTCTTCTTAATTGCCTCCTCACTGATCCCTTCCCTCTTTGTTCATAGGGTGTGGACTCACCACTCTGATATTTTCGATCATTTCCATGTCTGTTTTGAATGGAATAAATCTCATGGTTCCTGTAACTACCCCTTTAAATTCAATAGATCATGGCTCATGGATCAGGATTTTTCTACTTGGCTCACTAATAGATGGCCCAGACTTTCACCCTATATGCCTGGATCAGTGATGGATCACCTCTCCTTTAAACTCCACACTCTCGAGAGGGATGTTAAGGCCTGGATCAAAGATAAAAGTTCTCTCTTGGAAGCTGATTCGATGAGATTGGATATGGATATCAGCACTTTACTCTCCAAATCCTCTTTTGGTATCCTCTCACAGGAGAAGCACTTATCCTTGTCTCAGCTCAGGACTAAAAAGAAGAAGATCTTGGAGCACCACCTATTGACCTAGCAGCTCAAAAGCCATTCCAAATGGGCACTTGAAGGTGACTCCAACACAAAGTACTTCCATGCTGTTGCCTCTGGTAGGAGGAACAAAAACTCTATCTGGTCCCTTTTGGATGATGGGGGTAGGTGTATTGAGGATGAATCTGAGTTGAAGGTATTGGGTCAGGAACACTTTGCGAATATCTTCAGAGATGATAACAAGACCCGTCTTCTGGAACAACTCAATTTTGTATCACTTTACCCTGTTATGATCACCACTGTTGATGCTCCTTGTCTCACACATCCGGTCACATTCTATGAAGTTGATTTTGCCCTTCACTCATTCAAGAAAGATAGGAGCCCCGGACTAGATGGTTGGCCTGTCGAATTCTATGTCCACTTCTTTGATTTGTTGGGTGAAGAACTTCTCTCTGCTGTGGATTTTACCAGGGTTTCGGGCTGTATCCCTCCCTCTCTTAACTCCACCTTTCTGACACTTATCCCCAAAAAGGAAAAGCCTTATTCCTTTGCTGATTTCAAGCCCATTTCCTTATGTAATTTGCTTCATAAATTGATATCCAAGGTCATTGCTGTGAGACTTAAGCCCTTCTTCGATTCTCATATATCTATTGAACAATTTGGTTTTTAAAAAAATCGCTAGATTGTGGAACCCATTGGTGTTGTACAAGAGGCTGTTCACTTTGTTAAGACAAGGAATTCATGTGCTATTATCCTTAAATTGGATTTGGTGAAGGCCTTTGATCGGGTCAATTGGTCCTTCATCAGGCTTATACTGATTCAGATTGGGCTTCCCCTCCTTACTGTTAACTGGATAATGGGTTGTACTACATAAGCAAATTTTGAAGTGCTTATCAATGGTACTCCCTCTAAGTTCTTTTCAGCCTCCAAAGGTATCAGACAGGGTTGTCCCCTCTCGCCCTTGCTCTTTATACTTGTGATAGAAGGGCTCAGTCTATTGATTGTAGATGCTAGAGATCACGGACTCATCAAAGGTATCAAGATCTATTCTACCTTTGCTCTTACTCATCTCCTATTTGTTGATGATGTGATCTTATTGGGTACTGGTTCCTTATCTGAATGGATGGCCTTTGATGTCATACTTAGCAAATTCTGCAAGGCTTCAGGGATGTGTATTAGTATTGACAAATCCTGTTTTCTTTATAACAATGTGGATGTTGATATCCGTACTGAGATTTCAAAGGCTCTGCCCTACAAGATGGAGCCTATCACTACAGGATTTATGTATCTCGGCTATTTTCTCAAGCCTTTGGGTTATAGGGTTTGTGACTGGCACTGGCTGATTAAGAAATTTGAACACCGAATCTCCCATTGGGCTCACAAGCTTCTCTCCCTCGGTGGCCCTTTGACTCTTGTGCAAGCTGTTTTGACCAGTATACATGTCTACTGGATGGGACTAGCTCCCATTCCTGTTTCTGTCATAAACAAACTTAGGAGTCTTGCTTTTGCATTCCTCTGGGGCTCCTCGGATAACAAACGCCGGTATCACTTAACCAACTGGAGGGGGCTTTCATGGCCTAAAGAATATGGTGGATGGGGTATTAAGCATTGGAATTGGTTTAGTATTGCTCTTAGATTGAAGAATCTTTGGCTGGTACTCCAGTATGATGGTTTATGGCACCGTTTTATTATCAGTAAATACTTGAAGATGTGCATAGTAGAGTCTTGGCTCAGAGGCACAAAATTCCTGTCTCGTGGTGTATCAACTATTTGGAAAGGGTTCCTACTCACCCTCCCGTGGCTGGGTAGGCACCTTGCTTGGCAGGTTGGCAACGGAAAGAACATTCTTCTCGGCATTGATCCGATTGTTGGTATATCCAACTCACTCATGATTCCTCAGGGGCTTCGTGAGTACTTGGAAGATTTGGATATAGTGACCCTTGCACAGGCTCGGAATACCCTCCCTGATGCTCATAAATACTGGTACTCTGTTGAGGAACTCTATGTTGGCGGTGTCTGGAAGGAAGCTTGGAATTCTTTCACGAGGGGTCTCGAAACTTGTGGCCTGCGACTTATTGATCAATTGGATGCTCTGACTTGGTCTTTCAAAAAGTCAGACGGAACTATTTCAGCCAAACTGATATATGAATGCATTATCAATGCATCTTCCCCTCCGGCTGGTAGCAGACTTCTTACATTTATATGGAATAGTGTCCTTCCCCGGAAAATCTGTTGTTTTATATTGCTGGCTGTGAAGAACAAATTGCTTACTTGGGACAACCTTCAAAAACGTGGATGGACAGGGCCTAGTATATGTGTACTATGCAGAATGGATACTGAAAGTATCGAACACCTTTTTTATCATTGCCTTGTATGGAAAAATTTACTCTCTGTCCTATTGGAACAGCACCATTTGTCCCCTCCTCTCCTGTCTAATAGTTTCTGTTCTTTCCTGGACATGTGGATTGTCTCCTTTAAGCATTCTGGATACTGCTATCTCCCTTTCCTTTCCATGTGGACTGTATGGAAGGCAAGAAATGTATCTATCTTCGAAGGGAAAACTATTCACGTTATTAGTTTACTCCACCAGATTTCTTACTCCTCGCAGCTCTATTGTCCTACTGTCACTAGAGTTAAAAAACCTAGACCTAAGGGACCAGAACCTATTTTTATATACCCCTATGGTTTTTTTGATGGAGCTTCTGCCAATAATACTGGTGGGGTTGGCTTTAGTTTGCACCTGAATGAGTTACATTCCTACAAGTTTGCATTGGGGGCAGGACTCAACACCAACACTAGGGCTGAATTAATTGGGCTTTGGGCCCTACTGCATACATCCCAAATGATGGGGTTACCCAAGCTCAAGATTTTTGGCAACTCTACACTCATCATCAATTGGGCAAAGGGAACTACTTCCCTCACACCACCTGAGCTTATCCATTGGTGTAGGGACATTAGGAAGATTTGTACATGCTTCCTTGAGCTATCTTTTTGCCATGTCTACCGTGAATACAATCAGACCGTTGACCGCCTATCTAAAAAAGCCCTTTCTTTGGCTCTGAGATCGGGATTTTACTCTGAATTTTATGATGGTCATTTGACCTCACAAGATAGTTTTATGCTCTTTTGAGCCCGGTGTTGGATCTCCATTTTTTAAATGCACCCTGGTGATAGTGATGGAGCGGACTCTTTTAGATGGCTGAGCTTCTCTTTTTGGTTCACGATGGATATGGTTATAAGAGACAAAATCTTTTTTTACTGATGGGAACTGTATGCAGCTTTTGTCTTAGCCCCCACTCTGCTCTGTTGTGTTGTAACTCCTGCAGATTACTTTTGAAGTTTATATCCATAGACTCAATGTCTTGTATGTTACCCATACACTGGGATGGCACGTCAGATGCCCTTTGATTCTACATGAATATCAAGGTCATGCTTTTTTCTTCTGAAAAAAAATAAAAATTTAAGGATACATTATATTAATCCAAATTGTCTTTTCATTAAAGAATCTTAAAGTAAGAATATTCATTGTAGTTAATGGGAAGAGAGTCAAATTCTTGTCTTTCAAATTCTTTCTTATATTTGGTACGAATTTTGTCAGAAATTTTATTTCCACTTAATCAATGCCATCTAAATTTACTTGATCAATGTCATTTAAATTTAGTAGGAATTTATATCTCCACTTGATCAATGCCATTTAAATTTACCACTTGATCAATGCCATTTAAATTTACTTGATCAATGTCATTTAAATTTAGTAGGAATTTATATCTCCACTTGATCAATACCATTTAAATTTACTTGATCAATATCATTTAAATTAGTAGGAATTTTGTCATAAATTATATCTCCACATGTCATTTGAAATTTGGTAGGACAAACTCTCCACTTGATCAATGCCATTTGAAATTTTGTAGGATTTTTGTCAGAAATTATATCTCTAGCTGATCAATGGCATTTGATCACTGGGAACTTTTCTTAATTTTAATTTGAAATTTCATAGGATCTTTTTCAGAAATTATATCTCTACTTGATCAATGGCAATTGATCACTCGAAACTTTTCTTAATTTTATTAACTCACTTTATATGACTTTACTTCTTTGGGGTTTGGGACCAAGATTACAAATGTAAACATTTCCTAATCACAATAGTAATGCTTAACAAATGATCACAAAAGCAAGTTTCAAGTTGAGAGATTTTATGGATGTATCTTTGATCCCCTTCCCTTCCAATGGGTAGGTGAATTAGAGTCTACATAAAAGTGGATATGAATATTTTAAAAACATTCTTTCAAAAATACTTGACCAATGCCATTTGAAATTTGGTATGAATTTTGTCAGAAATTATATCTCCAAATTTCTCCACTTGATCAGGAATTTTGTGAGAATCTGCCTTGGGCCTGGACGCTTGAATCTATGACATTAAGAAAAGTGCGTATTCAGTTCACATGTCTGACCAATATAGAGATAATTAATTGATGTAGAGGTTCATCCTTGGGAAGTTCAAGTTGATCCCCGGGAAGTTGCGGGCTAATAGGACTTGAAAGGTTGGATGAACCTATTCCAGTTGAATATCTTAGAATTCAATTAAGCTCTTTGCTGCCTAAGGAATTGAGTAAAGGAGATAAGTCCAAAATGATGAAAAAGGTAGATGCGACAGTTAGTGGTTACAATGAATATGTCAATACAGTGGGCAGTCGTTACACCATTCGTGCATGTCGCTACTTATGCGACAATGACCTCTATGGAACCGTATCCCTCGACCCCTACCTCTATCGATCGATACGTTTGAACATACGATATCGACGAGTCCTTGCCAAATATCGAAGTCCGGGGGAAGAATCCCCATTCATATTGTTTGGGGTCATTGAACTTGTCCATTTAAAGAGGTAGGTGTGATACTTCTACCCATTCCAATTATTAAGTGGATAGTGAATCATTGCCAATGAGGGTTCAACAGACATAGCCATAACAGCCAATGTCCGATACCCGGTCTTATACCCTTTGTAGTCGATACCTGCTGGGAGACCGTCATAGTCAATGTGCCTATGGTAAACTCTAAGAGGTCATACAAATACGAGGAGAGAGTATCCTCTCTGCTCATTGGGAATAATATTTCCACTTGATCAATGGTGGAACTTTTCTTAATTTTAGTAACATAGTTTTGATGGAGATAGTGTACCAGTTAGTCCGGAAGTATGTAACTCAGCATACCTATGTTCGATTTTGGCTGAAGTATGTAATTCAATAGATCTAAGTTTGATTTTGGCAGGGTCTTGACACAAATAGTAAGCTCAAGGCCTAACACTTTCACATGTGAAAACAAGTAACTCATTTTATATGACTTTACTTTTTTGGGGACTCGGACCAAGATTAGAAATGTTTACCAAATGATCACAAAAGTAAGTTCGAGAGCTTTTATGTAAGTTGAGAGAGATTTTATGTAAGTTGAGTAAGTTTGAGGGATTTTATGGATGGATCTTTGAGATCCTTCCCTTCCGATGGGTAGGTGAATTAGAGTCTACATCAAAAGTGGATATGAATATTTTGAAAATATTCTTTCAAAAACACCCACCCAAGAGTGTGCATAAAAAGTGAATATTTTAAAAATATTCTTTCAAAAATATCCACATAAAAAGTGAATATTTTAAAACTATCGTTTCAAAAATATTTATTTCTCAACTGTATTTTGTGTGAATTAAAATCATCAAATAATTTTCATTTTCAAAATGAAATTTAAATGAATTTGAATCTTTTATAATGACTTGGGATAATGACCTTTGACATACTTTTAAAAATTCAAAAAGTTGCTTCATACTTTCAAAAATTCAAAAAGTTTTAGCTAATATGGTAGGATGAACCTTAAAAGTTCTCAACCAAAGGTAGACCTCACCATCATATTTGGACACAAATACACCCTCAGGATTTGTTCAAACTGGTGAAATTTAGTTCTAATAGGGAACCAACAAGAAACATAATAGATGTGGTAGGCTTATAGAATGCAACCCACAATCGTCATCTTCCCTACAAAGAGAAGGTAAGCAACCAAAGGTAGACCTCACCACCATATTTGGACACAAATACACCCTCATGATTTGCTCAAACCGACGAAATTTAGTTCTGCTAGGGAACCAACAAGAGACATAATAGATGTGGTAGGCTTATAGATTGCAACCCACAATCGTCATCTTCCCTACAAAGGGAAGGTCCTTAATACTTATGATGTAAAAAAAAAAACTTACTTTGCAACTTCTCTAGGGACTTGCTTTGCAACTGTCCCATACTTTAAAAAATTCAAAAAGTTTTAACTAATATGGTAGGATGAACCTTTTGGGGGAGATGTTGTAACATTCCTAACATAGTAATAATTAAACCGACATAAAATTATAAAAGTAATAATAATGATGAATTGAAACATTAACTTTAGTGACCATAACAATAATAAATAGTTAATTAAAACATGTGAATATATTCATAGTGTAATATGAAACTTTAAATTAATACTAGCGTAGATCCAAATCCTAGGCTCTATCAAGCGTCGAGAGGGATCAAATCTCTCAAGGTGCAAACCTCTTCTTAGGTATTGCACTCAATGAACTATCAACTTTGGTGTGTCCTATATATAGCCATTGATTTGATTCAAACCAAAAGTCACATCTTTTAATTTAAGGTCCACATATAATTTTTTATTATTAATATTTAATATTATTTATGGCCGACATATAATATTTTTTATTATTTTTTATTTTGTTAGGAACCAACATTACAACATTTCCCCATACATGGTTTTAAAGCCATATGCAAGGCCCTACTACAACCATGGGTTGTTTAGGAGGCCTTCCACATGGTCTTAAAACCATTTGCAAGGCCCTCCTAAACCATGTACAATAAAACCATGGGTTGTTTAGGAGGCCTCGCACATGGTTTCTCCTAAACCATGGGTTGTTTAGAAGGCCTTGCACATGGTTTTAAAACCATATGCAAGGCCAACATTTTTTTGTGGATAATTCAATTTATTTTATTTTATTTTGTTAGGTAATAACATGACAACATCTCCCCTATATTGTGTTTTTTCTTGACCCACATTTTTTTTTACGGATAATCACATTTTTTTTTATTGTTCAAGATTACAACATCTCCCCCATGTTATGTTGTTTTTTTGGCCTATAATTATTTATTTTATTTTATTTTTATTAATAAAAATAATGTACATAATGTTATGTAACAGCACAAGATCTCCCCCATACTGGGCTGTAGACGGATCTCCCCCATAAGTATACCACAATACCACCTAAATTATTATATTAATAGTACTCACATTAGAAATACCTGAATTATTATATTCATAGTATTTACGTTTTGCATTGGAGTTTTTTTTGGTAACATAATAGTATTCAAATACATTTTTTTTATTGGATTTTTTTGTCACCTAACTTGAAAATTATCATTGAATAATACATGTTTTTATTGAAGTCTTGCTACTACAATTAAAGTGATATATTGGCAATTTCAAAATAACTTTTAAACAACAAGAAAAAATAATAAGTAAAATAAGTAAAAAAGTAAAACAATTTCATGTTATGAAGCATTGAATACTTAATAATGTAAGCAAATAAAGATTATATGTTTTTATTGAAGTCTTGTTAGTACAATTAAAGTGATATATTGGCAATCTCAAAAGAACTTTTAAAGAATAGGAAAAAATATTAAGTAAAATATTAAAAAAAAAAGTAAAACAATGTAGACTAGTAGAGATTCATATTAATTTTGGCTCTACCAAACATTGAATACTTAATAATGTAAGCAAATTAAAGGGTCACACCTCCAATTTATACATGTTTGAATATAACAAATTTAGTTTTAAAGCTATGTTATGTGTTTTAAATTAATTCTCCAAAATAATCTAAATACTCCAAAATCTAAAGCAATATGATTTCAGTAACTCCACTCTTTGCTATTAGGTTTAAGTTACAATGAATTTTATTGTTTGTTGCATTGATATCATTGATTCTTATCTTTGAATAACTTATATCAGTGCAACAAACAAGGAAATTCATTGTAACATAAACATAATATTAGAAAGTGGAGTCATTGCTAACTCAAAGCTTGGAATTTCGATTTTTATGTGCATGTCAATTGAAAATTTGTTGACAATTTCAAGTTTTTATTTCCTATCATTTTACTTTCAAGCAATTTCACCTAGTGTCGATTACATTTTTATTATTATGTTATATTTAAATGTGACTAAAAGATTTTCAACTCCAAATGTGCAATAACCATAGTAAGCAAATTCTATAATAATAATAATAACCCAGAAAACTTCATAGATTTAAGGGAAAGCACCGAGGACTAATAAAATTGAAGGCACAAAATGTAAAAATATGATGCACTTCCAGGAAAATATAAAAGTCTAGCCTCATCTTTACGCTTTAACCTTTTATCAAATTACTCAAAATAAACATAAAAATAAAGTTAATAAAAAAATCAAGCATCACATTTCAAACTTACTACACTATTTCATATATTCAGAACAATATTCACAAGCTCACAGTGGAGTCATGGCCCTTTGTCGAAGATAGCAGCATCTTCAGAGCACCAACTAGACTTGAACAATTTAATCAGTTTGTGATAAAGAAAAAAAACTAAGTAGATTTGTACCTTAAATATCTGTCATTTCCTGTAAGAATGTTCCAATAACCCTCACTTAAACGTAAAAATGCAGATTTATTCACCACTAGAATCTTCTTTAATAGGACGCTGCAAGTGAAAAAGAGTGACTTAGGTTCTGAAGTGTGTCAAATCTTGAAATGCTCGAAGATCTTTCTCCTCGCTCACATTATTCCAGCAATCAAATCTCCACAAAAGCAAGCCGAAATGATGTTTGCGTGGATCTTTCTGGATGCACGTAAAGGCAAAAGCACAATTGCCACCGCAAACCAACACCTCTGGTGCCCGAGAGGGCAAGATTTTCAAGGAAAAATATGTTCAAGACTTCTACAAAAGGTCCACTTACAAACCCTCAAACAAGTAAATATATTAAAGCGAGCTATCCATAACTGGACCTGCGACAAATTCTTGACTGTCGCCATGAAATCAATTGCAAGAAAGCAAAGAATCTGAAGTTTTTATTGGAGTTTTTTTTCTTGAACTATGGTAAAGCTTTACCGATTCTGTTTAGAAAATGGCACCTGACTGGCTTTGTTAAGCTTTGATAGAAAGAAATTTAATTGTTTTCGGCCAGAAATTTCATAATGCCACATGCAACAAGGTGTAACAAAATTTATACAATCTTCCTTTTGTTCATTCCTACGTCTAGAAATCTAGCCTGGTGACCAAGCCCTAAACCAAGAGTTAGCAATGTCGAGAACCAGAATGGCCCTATGCCAGGGTCTTCCATTGAGGGGTTATTATTCCCCATTGATTGAAAAGACAACCTATGCATTTAAAGAAATTGGCATTGGGCAGTAGTCGACCTGCGGGGAACTGACAAGTGTTAAGTATACAAAACATAAAAGGTTGTGAACTTGGGCGAGCCTTATTTCTCTGTACTACCTATGATACCTCCATGGTATTCTTATGGGAGTAAGCTACCGACGCGACAATTTTGCCCGGTGGCAATCATCGCGCCGGCACTCCGGCCATCGTCCGGGCTTTCTTCTCCATCGCCGGTCCCCGTTCAGCAGCCGTCCTTGCTGCTCCGTTCGTTCCCTTTCCGTTTCCGTCACTTACATGGCCGTCTCCCTCCGTCCGTTGCCATCCATGAAATTAATTCGCCACGGGACCCACACGTCCCTCCTCTTGACTATTCGGAATTCAAACCTCCATCCCGCCGGAATTACTACTTTGCCTCAGTTCTCTGCCTCAGTTCTGATTCTGTTCACTGTAAACTCCAACTCCATCGGCCACATTGGATAGTTGGTGGATGTTCATCACTGTAGTGTAATAAGAAAGCATCAGTTATATTGGTTACAGCTCGCACCAGGCTTGGATTTCTTAAACAGATGGCTGGATAGTCCGATGGACATTCTGCAATGTAAATTACTTCTGTAGATATCTCTGATTAACCCCAAATTTTCCGAGATTTTCAGGTTGCCGAGTTACCAGGTCCAAGTTTTTGTTTGCTAATCTTTTTCTGATATTTCCAATGAATTTCTTTGGGGACCTCAGTGATATATTTACTCTGAAACAATATTTGCAACATTGGTGTAAACAGTGTGTCCCGCCTGTTGATAGGCTGTGAAGGTGTCGCTGTAATGTAATAAGAAAGCACGAGTTGAGAAAAGCAAAACAAAAATTCAGCCTCACCTTCCCAACATATCTGTTTAGGTGGGCCTGTGGTGGTAGGAATGGCAGGCAAGGTGTCCAAGATTTTAATCATGGTCTATCAGGGCTATTCTTAATCTTAGCTGTCTTTTGCTTATCATTCAACTTTAGACAAAAGGGCTGAATTCTAGATATACGTTGTCTGATTATTTTGAATGTATCTAGTAATTAAAACCATTTGTGGTAGGTTTCTATTTTACCTGTGCTGGGGTCTACTCCTGTCACTAAGATTGAATGGTAATTTTTGCATACAATCACACCTGGAAGCTTAGACAAACGCCGGATGTTTTAACAGGGTAAACTTTGTTGTGACATGTATACAAAATTCAAGCTATTCCTTGGCACACAGAATTTAGAGTTCTAGTGGTCAAAGTTGTAAATAGAATAATCTGCAGAATTTTAGTTTTGCAAGCTCCTTACAATGTTGTTTTTAGATTCGGTTATGGTTAAACAGGTAGAGGGAAAATTGGGGATGATTATATGGCAAAGAAAAATGCTGGGTCTGACTTCTTCTAGTTTGTAAGTTAAATCAATGCTAAATTTGAAAATTACTTTGAAAAAGTAAATCAATTGGTTTGTTGCTCCAAAGAAACAAAAAGATTCCTTCCAAGATATTTAATGAATTATGTGTTCCAAGTTATTTAATGAATTATGTGTTCATCAAGCTCTTGATTAAACATGCATTGAAGATATGTGTATACGCATTGAGGATATATGTAAATGCATTTTTGGTTCTTGCATCACCCTATCTTCATAATGAGCATTATGATATCCACCAGCAAGAAATAAGTGACTTTTTTAAACCTAAGTTCATCTAGGTGTATGACTCCATGATCTCCTCTCCTCTTTCTAATGTGAGGAAATCTGAGTGAGCTTTCTATCAAATGGACTAGAGCAGTACACCTGCCTAAGAGAACAATACAAGCAGAAAACATTGAGAGGTCAACAAAAGTTCCATTGAAAATGAGTCAAGGCAGATTGATTGCAACAAGCGATGCATGAACAAAACAGGGCATCACTTTTTTCTACAGATATCTGGGGATTCTATATAAAAGGAAGAATACCCCTATAAGAATCTGTACAAAATTCAAAGTGCCCAACTCTCCCATATTGTACATTAACACCAGACAACTACATTTCTGTAACAATCTTTACAGCCTGCATTGACTAAACTAATAAATGATGTGTAGGGAAGGGCTCTTCCCTTGTATATTTCATTTTGGCAAAAAAAAAACATATCTGAAGTAAGTCACTCCAATAATAAGCAAGCTCATTTGTCCAGTCTGAAGTGATAACACTACTCTCATTGTCTCAATCTAACCCACTCATACTGACCAGCAAGAGGCAAGTCATTCACAGGATCATAGTTGTACTTGAATAATATGGAGACTGTAAATACCCAACATTATTAACTACAAAAAACAAGAGAGGATGGTAGATATACTCAAATTAACAGATTATGTTAGATTATGTTACTGTTTACAAGAGAGGATGGTCTATATAATCAAATTAACAGATTATGTTAGATTATGTTACTGTTTACAGAAATATAAAATGCAAATGTAAAATGAGTTTTTTAACATGAAACATTCATTATAAGGAATAAAAATAGTGAAAGAGATACATGAAAGAAAAAGAAAAAAAGTGAAGAAAACGGAAATATTAATGTGGAACAAAATTCCAACAAAGGCATATGCCATAGAAACAGAAAAAATGTTAAAAAAGGAGAATATAATGTGGAATGAGATGGTATTATAGACCTCAAATAGATAAAACATAAGCAAAACAGAAAAATGTGAAGAAGAAAGTATTTATGTGAAATGAATATCCCATCATAAGGGAGATGCCCCTACAGAAATAAACCAACAAATGTGAAGAGGAGAGTATTAATCTGGAAATAATATCTCATCACAAGGGATATGCCACTGCATAGCTAAACATAAAAAATGTGAGGAGAGCAGTATCGATGTCTAACAAATGCCAACAAAGGTATATGCAACATGTGAAGGGGAGAGTATTAACAAGGAAAGATATTCCATCATAAGGGATATGCCAAAAAATGTGAGGAGAAGGGCAGTATCGATGTGGAGCAAAATCCACACAAAAACATATGCCATCTTTGCCACATACTACTGTAAACATCATATAAATAATACAGGATCAGAGATTTAATGTGAACTGAGAAAATACTGTAAACATCACAAAAATAATACATGAAATAAACAGAAAGAGAGAATGAGAATATTAACATGAAACAATATTATTAGGGATATGCCACTGCATCAAGGAACAAGGAGTAAGATAGTGTTGTAAATATCAAATTGATAACAACTTAAAACCAAAGATGGCACCATGAAACCAATAACAGACAATGATAGTAATAAAATGAAAAGAGAGAGGATGCTTTCACATCAAGCAGAAACTTGTATGCCATTGCCAGCTCCATATCACAGTGGATTGCTATGTGAATGACAATACTCAAGTAAGAGAAATTTCAATAATACCTTTCTATGAACAGTCTTTGTTGCTGCTGCTCTGCCCCTGTTAAGTTTAAGCAACAAATTGCATAAATGACCAGAGCTATGCAAGACTCGTTTCTTAAACGGTTCTGTCATAAGTCAAAGCACAAAATCCATACCCTCCATGAAGTTGAAATGTTCTCCAAATTTCAGCCATCACCATTTCTCTGCTCTAGACTAAATACCATATTTTAAAACTACCCAAAAGTCTAAAACACAATTTCAGCAATGAAAATTGTGTTTTCATCAGAGGCTTTTGGTTGTTGCATATAATGCTCCAAGGTAGTGTACTTATCGGATTTAATAATGTGCTTGGGCTAAGTGTCACAATAATAATGTTCTTTCTTTCAGATCATAATAATGTTGCTCAGCAAATTCCTTTATGGAACAACCAACTTGATTGCAACAAGTTTGTAACCCTTGCGTTCAAAATGGGAGACAATTTCCGAAATCTGCAACATGAAATGGTTGGCATTAATAGCTAGAGTCATTGCTAAGTAACAACTAGAATCGCTGCTTCAAAACAGACGCTGCTTACCAATCCTCTTTGCACACCATCAGGTTTGATGGCAATAAAAGTTCGTTCAAGTTGTCATCCAAAACCAAAAACGCATTAAAAATTGTGACTCGGTTTCAATACACCGCTTCAGTAGGATGTGAGACTATGTGTTTGATATGAATACTACTCTAAAAACATTTAGAAAGCAAAACCATCATATAACAATTTCATTGCATAAATATCTTCTAGAGACCTAACCTTGCGCCCCAAGTCCTTCCAAATGTTAACAGGTAATTCATGCAACCCTACTGTTATCTTATCAAGCAAATAGCATTTCAATGAGATCAGTACACTACACAAAAGATCTTCAAAATCCAAGGAAAAGTACATGATTGTCAAGGTATAAAGGTTAGTCTGGTAGCCCTCCATAGCTAAAAGTAATTTTGCTCCCCTTTAACATTGTTTAGGAGAGCTTAGTAATGCATAGTAATTGAGTTCAGTTATGATCACCCCAGATCAACATCTAAGTGTCTAGCAATCATCTATGTTCAGATTAATGACATTTAAATAAACTAATTGAAATACAGTAGTATGTGCCCAACAATGGCAAGACCAACCTAGGACACAAATCTTTCATGGACTTGAGAACATTCTCAAACAAGAACCAAAGGAGAAAGCATGGTGTTATCTGACTTCCTTTGAAAAGAAAAGGCAAAGCATAAAGAGTAATGGCAATGGCAAGACCAACCCGGGACACAAATCTTTCATGGACTTGAAAACATTCTCAAAAAAGAAACCAAAGGAGTAAACATGGCGTTATCTAAGTCTATGAATTCCTTTAAAAAGAAAAGACAAAGCATGGAGAGCAAAGTTGAACGAGGCCAAAACCAGAATTTGAAGTTAGGGCAATGTCCACCACAAGGAACATTACAGATTCAGATGATTTTATTTCATACATACCCAAGCTATCTTCAATTATGAGAAAAGAACAAAACTAATTGAAGTTATCGTTGCGACAAGAGAGAACAAAAAAATAAAATTGCCTATTCAAAGGGACATCTAATATGACAATATTGGCCTTGAATATCAAGAATGACCCATGCACGTATTGAAAATTAACAAAAAAATGGGGAAGGAAAGAAGGAAAGAGAAAAACATATCCCTTGAGAAGTGTTTAGTTTCATGCTTAAGAATTGCATGCCTTGCCACTTGTGAACAGGATATTATTCATAGGAGGATGTGAACAGCTTTGCTTAATGCCATATTGCCAAGGACTAAATGCTTAGCCACTCAAACATAGGATATATTTTATAGGATTTGTGGGTAGTAGTTAGTTGCATGCTATATCTCAAAGAAATATGGGTAGCAGTTAGCTACATGCCTATGCATATGATTTGTTATAAAAGAGACTAATATTATCCTAATCATGGATTTTGGATATCGCCTGGATTTTTATTGAAAGTTGAAATTGATGGGAAACAATTAGATTCCGAGTTTTAGACAGTGTGAAACAAGGATGCCATAGTCTGTTTCATCTCATGCAGGTATGCTAGTAGGATCTCCACTTTCAAGCAAATCCAAGGGATGGAATCATGGAACACAGAATGTCAAACAACAGATATAAATAGAGTGGGTATGAATTTGATATACCATATTATTATAATCATTGCGATAGTTTTCCATCTAGCATACCCACTAGCCAAACAGAGATACTTTGAGAAAAGAGCCCACCCATGCACAAACAGGACATGTAAGCCACAAAAGGAAAAGCTTCAAACCCTTGTGAAGCTCTAATAACTTTGGCTCAATTTCCAAACTGTTGTGCTTTCACCAAGTCATTCTCAGAAAGCAAAACCATCATATAACGAGGATTTGTGCACCAACAATGGGTCTCAAGGCCTTGATAAAGGGTGAGGGAGGAAATCGAGGGACTGATATGCCAAATGAAGCTTCTTGGGCTCATGGGCCACAATGAAGGCTTTGAATCATCACACATCCTCTAAATGGGATCATTGACCAAGGTGGCTACCTCCAAGATCAACTGTAACTGCTTACACATTGAAGAATGTTCTTATGTTTTAAGCCATGTAAGTTTTGAACCCCCCTCCCCCCTCATAGCCATAATAAATCGTAATAAAATATATTTATTTAAAATATCAATACTGCAATATCATTAGGGCACGAAGGAATCGAACCTTCAACCTCCTGCTTGTTAAGCAGACACTCTTCCATTGACCTAGAACCCTTTAAGAATTGGGGAAATGAACAATATTAACACCAAGATTGCATCATTTGTAATTCTAAGAAACTAATACTCCCAACATTGTTTCTGACTCAGGAGACCTAAGAAAGTAGTCTGAATGGATCTGGCCTTATTTAGATATTTGGATATTAACCTAAAAAAAATGTGCTATGGCCTCTCTTTTGTTCTATGGGTGTTACACATACTAACAGATGGCTTCATCAAATGATGTTTGCTGATCAAGACTATGAAAGGGTTGATAGAGGTCGATCGGGATCTGCAGAAGATAAATTCAGACCTTTAGTGACTGTACATAACTGTTTAGAGAAAGTTTATACATTGGTTAACATTGTGTGCAAAGATAGACCAAAGTTTCTATTTGATACTGTATGCACATTAACCGACATGGACTATGTTGTTTTTCATGGAACAATCAATGCTACAGAACCAAAAGCATATCAGGTATGTATTAAACATCTATTCTTTTGAACAGTTTGCCCAATCTTATCCTCAATTGAAAGGCCTGTGATTTTTACACTAATTTTCTTCTTTTAAGGGAGTTGGTGGTGTGAAGTTTGTTAGAGGGAGTTGTGACTCTGCCTTGGCTGGAGCTCTGCCTCGACATGCATGCCCCAGCTGGAACTCTGCCCCGACATGCATGCCCCGGCTGGAACTCTGCCCTGGGCATGCATGCTGCGGCTAGAGGGAGTTGTGACTTTTCCCCGGCTGGAACTCTGCCCTGGGCAGAGTTCCAGCTGGGTCAAAGTTCCAATTGGGCAGAGTTCCAGCCAAGGAAAAGTTCCAACAAGGGCAGGGTTCCAACAAGCGGGGCAAAGTTCCAGCGGGGTAGAGTTCCAGCCCGGGCAGAGTTCCAATCAGGGCAGAGTTCCAATCGGGGCAGGGTTCCTGTGAGGGACAATGTGCCCCGGCTGGAACTCTGCCCTCTGCTGGAACTCTGTCCTAGGCTGGAACTCTGCTTTCGGCTGGAACTCTGCCCCAGTTGGAACTATGCTCTAGCTGAAACTTTTCCCTAGCTGGAACTGTGCCCCGGTTGGAACTCTGCCCCTGCTGGAACTTTTCCCATCCAAAATTACCAACGTAGAACTGTGAAGAACCTGCAATGATTTGTGTTGAGAAAATGCACGAACTCCATATCCCGTGATTAGCTCACAGCCTATGACATTGATTTCCTTGAGATTTCCGATAGTATTAAGCCATCAAATATTGTTCCCAGCTAACAGGCAGAGGAGATAAGCCCGCAAGTTTAGAAACCAAAAAATAGTAAGTAGCAGCAGGAGGTAATTGGTACTAAGAACAAAATACTAACATATTGTATGAGTAAGACTCATAATTATTATGGACATCACACAGATAACAACTGCAAGCTAAACGGTCATCAAGTTAAAAAAGTGACCACAAGACATTGCACTAAAACTGTTGGTAGCAATGTTGGTACCAGAGTGAAGGAGGATGCTATCATAGGGCACTTGAACCCCAAAACCAGAGTGATGAAGGAGGCAAGGCAAGATCACATCAATGTAGGGACTTGCAGAGTTCCAGCTAAGGGCAGAGTTCCAGCCATAATCTTTGGAACCCTCCACAAAAATGTAAGTAATAAATTATCAAAATTCTACCAAATATTCCTTAAATCGGTAATCTCTACATGATGGCTGTCATTCTATCAAACAGCATGACCTAATCAATCCCTTGAGAGACATCCAACCCTTATTCTTGTGCCATTAACTACTTCAATTATTTTGAATGCTCTTGAAATAGTTTGCTCCGTTGTCAATAAGAGCCTTTACAGTCTCTAAACCCATTTGATGGTAGTTTATACTTGCTTCTAGATGGCTATGCTTATAGTCTTACTTTTTTCTAAGCCTAATATCGCTCTAGAATTTAGGTTTGTTGAATTCAAATTATATTCATGTTGAATTCATACATAGTTAAGGAGTTGAAATCACTGGAAAGAGCATGGATTCAGCTAGCAAACCCATTGCAGCTAATACATAAGCTCTACATGCCAATATCATGAAGGACACGATTGATGTTGATATTGTTTCCAATACTACTGAGTTAGATCAATTTAACTGAAAATCAAAGAAAGTCAAACAAGAATAAGGACAACACTTGACAATTAACAGTAAATTTGCTAAACATGCATGACATATAAGGATTATTTGTCACTCAATGTGTTCATATGGTACTCTTCTAATCTTCAAGCTTCCCCATTGTGCTTTCGAGAAGGTGTAAAATCTAGCTAATTACCTACCAAAAGTGAGGCTCATCACATACTACATATGCGCTCTGCTCTACACCTAATGTGATTTTAGCAAATCAAAAGTAGATATGGGCAGTTATTAGTATAATATCTATATTGTTTTTAGTGGTGTTCATTGATATGTAAGCATATTAATGTAGAAAATGCTTCAAAGAGAAAGGGAAAGTGAATAAAAGCAGTAGCAAAAACAACTGGCAAGGCATGAAAAAAGAATAATAAGATGAGATAAGACAAGATAATTTTATTAATGTCCAAGTAATGACCACTAAAAGATCAATGGGACTACCAAGTAAATCAATGAGCTTATAAAGCAGATCCGAATGCTAAATCCATTCCTATAAAACAACGATGGAAGAAAAATGTGTTAGTATTAGTATTGGTATCAATATTTATGTATTTTTATGTTTGTTACATATATAAAGATGAATCCAAAACCAAAAACATGAAAGCATGGAGAAGTGGAATATGGCAATGATATGAATACCTGCAACTGTAGTAAAGAGTTGAAGGACAAAAACCATTGGTCCTCATGGGGGTGATCAATACCGCCATTGAGGTTGAGGTCAAGCTTTTCATCCATATTATGAGCAAACAACAAGCTCCTAATCTTCCTACGTATAATACCTAGTAGATGGATTCTGTAAGACAAATAGTTGCAGTTGGGTCAAAGTTCCAGTCGGGGTTAAGTTCCATGCAAGGCAAAGTTCCAGCCGGGGCAGAGTTCCAGCTGAGGCAGAGTTCAAGCTGAGGCAAAGATCCATGCAGGGTAGAGTTCCAGCCGAGGCAGAGCTCCAAACGGAGCAGAGTTCCAGCCGGGAAAAGACCCATGCATGCCAGAGTTCCAAACGAGGTAGAGTTCCATATAGGGCAAAGTTCCAGACGGGGCAAAGTTCCAGGTAGATTTCCATGCGCGGCAATGATCCAGCTATGGCAAAGTTCCAGGCGGGGCATAGTTCTTAGGGCTCAAAGGTCAATACAAGGTATCGTAACGAATATTTGTCCAGTCAAGGTAAAGTTCTAGCCCGGGCAGAGTTCCAACCGGGGCAGAGTTCCAGGCAATCATAGTTTCAGGTGGGGCAAAGTTCCATCCTAGGCAAAGTTTCAGCCAAGGCAGAGTTCCAGACGGGGTAGAGTTCCATGCACGACAAAGTTCCAACCGAGGCAGAGTTTCAGCCGGGGTAGAGTTCCAGCCATGGAAAAGATCCATGCAGGGTAGAGTTCCAGACGGGGCAGAGTTCCAGGTAGGGCAGAGTTCCAGCCAGGGAAGAGTTCTAGGTAGGGCAGAGTTCCAACCGAAGCAGAGTTCCAGCCGATGCAGAGTTCCAGGCGGGGTAGAGTTCCATGCACGACAAAGTTCCAACCGAGGCAGAGTTCCAGCCGGGGTAGAGTTCCATGCACGACAAAGTTCCAACCGAGGCAGAGTTCCAGCCGGGGTAGAGTTCCATGCACGGCAAAGTTCCAACCGGGGCAGAGTTCCATGCAGGGCAGAGTTCCATGCAGGGCAGAGTTCCAACCGGGGCAGAGTTCCAGGCGGCCATGGTTTCAGGCGAGGCAAAGTTCCAGTCAAGGTAGAGTTCTAGCCCGGGCAAAGTTCCAACCGGGGCAGAGTTCCAAGCGAGCATAGTTTCAGGTGGGGCAAAGTTCCATCCTAGGAAAAGTTTCAGCCGAGGCAGAGTTCCAGGTGGGGTAGAGTTCCATGCACGGCAAAGTTCCAACCGAGGCAGAGTTCCACCCGGGGTAGAGTTCCAGCCAGGGAAAAGATCCATGCAGGGTAGAGTTCCAGACGGGGGCAGAGTTCTAGGTAGGGCAGAGTTCCAGGTAAGGCAGAGTTCCAGCCGGGCAAAGATCCATGTAGGGCAGAGTTTCAGACGAGGCAGAGTTCCATGCTGGGGCAGAGTTCCAACCGAGGCAGAGTTCCATGCAGGGCAGAGTTCCAATCGGGGCAGAGTTCCAGGTGGCCATGGTTTCAGGCGAGGAAAAGTTCCAGTCAAGGTAGAGTTCCAGCCCGGGCAGAGTTCCAACCGAGGCAGAGTTCCAGGTGAGCATAGTTTCAGGTGGGGAAAAGTTCCATCCTAGGCAAAGTTTCAGCCGGGGTAGAGTTCCAAGCGGGGTAGAGTTCCATGCACGACAAAGTTCCAACCGAGGCAGAGTTCCAGCCAGGGTAGAGTTCCATGCACGACAAAGTTCCAACCGAGGTAGAGTTCCAGCCGGGGTAGAGTTCCAACCAGGGCAGAGTTCCAGGTGGCCATGGTTTTAGGCGAGGCAAAGTTCCAGTCAAGGCAGAGTTCCAGCATGGGCAAAGTTCCAACCGGGGCAGAGTTCCAGGCGAGCATAGTTTCAGGTGGGGAAAAGTTCCATCCTAGGCAAAGTTTCAGTCGAGGCAGAGTTAAAGGCGGGGTAGAGTTCCATGCACGGCAACGTTCCAATCGAGGCAGAGTTCCACCCAGGGTAGAGTTCCAGCTAGGGAAAAGATCCATGCAGGGTAGAGTTCCAGACGGGGCAGAGTTCTAGGTAGGGCAGAGTTCCAGGTAAGGCAGAGTTCCAGCCGGGCAAAGATCCATGCAGGGCAGAGTTCCAGACGAGGCAGAGTTCCATGCCGGGGCAGAGTTCCAACCGAGGCAGAGTTCCATGCAGGGCAGAGTTCCAACCGGGGCAGAGTTCCAGGCGGCCATGGTTTCAGGTGAGGCAAAGTTCCAGTCAAGGTAGAGTTCCATCCCAGGCATAGTTCCAATCGAGGCAGAGTTCCAGGCGAGCATAGTTTTAGGTGGGGCAAAGTTCCATCCTAGGAAAAGTTTCAGCTGGGGAAGAGTTCCAGGCGGGGTAGATTTCCATGCACGGCAAAGTTCCAACCGAGGTAGAGTTCTAGTCGGGGTAGAGTTCCATGCACGACAAAGTTCCAACCGAGGCAGAGTTCCAGTCGGGGTAGAGTTCCAACCGGGGCAGAGTTCCAGGCGGCCATGGTTTCAGGCGAGGCAAAGTTCCAGTCAAGGTAGAGTTCTAGCTTGGGCAGAGTTCCAATCGAGGCAGCATTCCAGGCGAGCATAGTTTTAGGTGGGGCAAAGTTCCATCCTAGGAAAAGTTTCAGCCAAGGCAAAGTTCCAGGCGGGGTAGAGTTCCATGCACGGCAAAGTTCCAACCGAAGCAGAGTTCTAGTCGGGGTAGAGTTCCAAGCAGGGCAGAGTTCTTACGGCTCAAAGGTCATGACAAGGTGCCGTAACGAGTATTTGTGCACCAAGAATGGGTCTTGATCCCTTGATCAAGGTTGAGCGAGGAGATCAAGGGACTTATATGCCAAATGAAGCTTCTTGGGCTAATGGAACACGATGAAGGCCATGAATCAACACACATGTTGTAGATTGGATCATTGACCTTTGAATGGGATATAGACGCCATTAGAAGGTTTTGCACAATAGAGATTTGTCTAAGGCAACCACATAATCTCTCTAGAGCAAACCTTTGGCCTTTGAGTGCGATATGGTTGCCATTAGGACATTTTCAGCCGAGGCAAAGTTCCAGCCAGGACAAAATCACAGCTCCCTCTAGCAAACTTAACACCACCATTGACCTATCATCTATGGTTTCAGAAAGAAGATGATCTAAAGATCCCAACACTCTTTGTATACTTTTAATTCCGGTGCATTCAAACTGTTTGAAGGAATGTAAGCACATGGCTATATTCCAGGCATCATAAGCTTCAATAGCCACAACAAAGGGATTTGGAGGAATGAAAAAATTGAGGCACAAGCTACTAACCGATCATTTTTAGGAATGAAAAACTTCTATATCCCAAGGATCATTTTTTTATTCACTCTTGAAGCACAAGCTACTAACCGATGAAAATCTGAAAAGAAAGGCATATATAGCCACCCACTCAGGTTGTGTTCTGTACAAAAGCAAAGAAGTATTAAGTCAACAAATCTTTATTGGCTGCAGCTTCATCAGACAATTATGGCAATAAAGAAACATCGGTGGAGCAAATTTATAGCACATCATAACCCCACAGAACTAGGATATGACATTTATGGAATTGCAAACCCTTTGCCACTTATCACTGAGTGATTAACCAATATTCTCAAAGATATGGAGTCTCCTTCCAACATAATCCTTTGGAAGGTTTGGCTTGCTTGTCATATTAAAATCTTTAAAGGAAAATCCTCATCCACTGAGAATTATCACCTCTCTCTGTCCCTTCCAAAAGAATCAATGGTAGTTATCTTTTCAAATATTCATCGAGATCCAAAGCTCACGCCCACAGAAATTTAGTGCCTAAATGTGGGACTGGTTTGAAACACTGAAACCCACAGACAAAGAAACAACTCCTAAAGAGAGTCCCTAGTGGCTTCTCCTACCTGAAGAAGGCATCAGTGTATATGGATCTCAAGACAGAAAAAGCCCTTTTTGTTTTTTGTTGGGGAGCAAACACTAGGGGAGCCATTTAGGATGCTCATGGGAGACTGATTTAAATTTGCATGGGGCCTAGGATCTACAACAGACAACATTGCAAAAGTTGTGGTCTTCCAAAATCTCCTTCATCTTCACGGCTTCACCTCTAAAAATATAGATTGAGTTGGATACTCCTTCCTTGACATACAACTGATGTCAGGAACAATCTTAGCCTCGACCTTGCAACTCCAGAAACTATGTGAGAGGATAGTGGCAGCAATAGATAAATTCACAGAGGTTCAACTTTTGCATGTGTTGAGAAAACATAACAAGCTGAAAGACTCTCTTGCCAATGAAGACTTAGAGCTATCAGAAGGAAGAATGCTTTCGTTTGAGAGACACAAGACATTTGAATGCAATGTTTCTGGCCTCCTATCTTATGCTTATGCATGAATATGAAGATACCATTAAGCATGTCTTTAAATTTCCATTCTAACTGTGAGTTTATTCTCTAAACTATAGATACCGTGATTATGTTATTGTTGAGACTCACGCGTACCTCTTAGAGCAGAGCTTTTGGACAAGATTGGTTCAGTTTTCGGGCTTCTAATAGAGCAGATCTTTTGGACTGCTGCTCTTGCCACTTTTGCTTATATCCCAACCTATGCCTTTGCTCCTGCTGTTGGAATACGTGGTATACTATTAATACTTGATCCGCTGCTCTATTTTCTGCGAGTGCTTTTGCTTATTTGACTGGGTCTCGGTCTCGATCTCGTTCATCTGGCTCTGGCTATCGAACTGTTGGAAGGGATACTGTGGACTATGGGTCTGGATCTTCTGCTTCATTGACTGTATTAACTGGTATGGGACTTGCTCAAACTCCAACTGGGGGAGGTCATGGCTTGGCCTCTCTAACAACTGGCTCTGCTTCGACGGGATATATACCTGTGACTGAAATTGGCTCTCGATCCAGAAGGGGTGCTACGGGCTCTTGAAAAGGAAGGGCTTACAGACCGCCACATTCACTGGAATCACTGAAGGCAGCAGCTTACTCCTCCATTATCAATATGCACCAGCAGCTTTCCTTACATCGCTTCATGAGGACATCCACAGCCTTGACTGCCACATGCCCGATTTTAAAGACTGGTTCGGTTTTCGGGCTTCTAATAGAGCAGAGCTTTTGGACAACGAGCCTCCTCTCCGCTGCATTCACTGGAATCACACTTGGCGAGCCGACATTCATACTCGCTAATGGTGGATCATTGCAGGTGCAGGGAAGGTGGCAATCATGCTCGTTAATGGCAGAGAGGGGATCATTGCAGGGGCAGGTGCAGGGCGTGGGTTCACGGAGCGGAGGATCATTGCCTCTGCAAGAGTTTGAATTGTGTACTAGTGGGAGGGATTAGGTGGCGGATTAATGGCGGGGAGGGAGTCGATGGCGCGTAAGATGGGACGTGACGAAGGAAGGAAGATGGAGACGACGACGAAAGGAAGACCGTGACGACGAATGCAGGAGTTAACATCATCTCGATCAAACGGAGGGACATCGCGACGGGTGCTGAGAACGGACACGACGGGGTCGCCAGTGGTCGGAGTGCCGGCGCGACGATTGCCGGGAAAAATCGTCGCGTCGGTAGCTTACCCCATTTATAATAGATAGCTCTGCATTAATGTCTTTAAAAAAATGTTACAAGTTCAACCATTCAATAATTCTGAATATTATTTCAGCGTACTCACAACCTAGCTATCAAATCACGCATATCCTAGCTGTCAAATCACACATATCTTCTATTTATTCTTATACCATACTACATACTACTAGAAATCAAATCCTTTCATATCATCGAAGATGGATATATACTCAGTTCATTGATACATCGTTTTCCAAAAGAATTGTAAATTGGATATAGTAGATTTTGTGAAATCTCCCAATGATATCTTTGATGAGAAGATTGTGATCTATCTCGAGTTTATATTTTTAAAGATTTTCAAAATATTGTAAGTGTTGAACAACCAGTCTCCAAAACTAAACTTTCCAGAGCTCGAAGTTTGTGCGCTGCTCTCTAGCCCCATGTTTGTGTCTTCTTTAGCTCTTGAATAAGGAGTCTATTGTAAAAGAAAAACACATGAATTTTTTTCCAAATTCCAACTACTAACCATTGACTTATGTCATGAACCCTTGTATTCAACTACATTGTAGTCCAATCCCAATATGTCCGAATTCCAAGTCCTAGCCATTGACTTATGTCATGTGAACCCTTGTGTTCAACTAAATTCGAGTCCAATCCCAATATGTCCGAATTCCAAGTCCTAGCCATTGACTTATGTCATGTGAACCCTTGTGTTCAACTAAATTCGAGTCCAATCCCAATATGATTCTCATTTGTTGTCAGTTTTGGGCTTGTTAATCATTTCCTTTTTTACATTGGAGTTCGTAGTGGAGTAAGTGGGCATGGATCATGAATGTGGACGAGTAATGCGTGATAGTTGCCTTGAAATGCAGTTTGTAGATGTAATCTTCATAGAGGTAGCTAGCTTGTAGATGTAATCTTCATAGAGGCAGCTAGCTTGTTGGAAATATTAATTACTCTTCAGCTAGCTTGTAGATGTAATCTTCATAGAGGCAGCTAGCTTGTTGGAAATATTAATTACTCTTAGATTTGTATCTGATCTCAGCAGACTTTGTTATTGTGTCGGTTTTTACTTCAATTTACTCAGAGGTGAAAAACATTTGTAATTTCTTAAGTCTTTTAGACTAAGAAACATACTTTGTAAATTTCTACTAAAACCAGGCCAAAGCAAGTGAGTCCAATTAAATCGGTAGAGTGAAAGTAAAAGAGGTCAAACTAGTGGGTTCAGTTCTCTCTAAGTGTAAAACCTACAAGTTGTCCATTACCGACAAGTAAACTCAAGTTTAGTCAGCTCAATTTTGGCTAACATAGCTGAATATGACTTCAGCATAAGAAATAGTAACCCCATACCCCATTGCTTTCATGGCCAAACTACGCTAAAAAAACATTATGTAAGAATCCTAAATGTTTGTCCCTGTCTAAGATTCAAGAAGGGATGAGACGGTGCAACTTACAGGGTGCTTACTATTCAAGCTTACGACAAAATGTAATGTTAATTAAACATACTCAAACTAATGGAAGGAAACTTATTTTATTTTCCAATCTACACTTTTATGATATTAAACCATTAAAACACCGTGTTGTTTCCAGCCTCCCGAAATTGCATATGCTAGGTTTTTAATTCAAAACTCTCATTTCCTTTAGTGTAAGACAACCTCACCTACATAGAAAATTCCCGTTTGTCCTTACTAGTTGAAAGTCAATTCCCGTTTGTCCTTACTAGTTGAAAGTCTGTCTTGCATTCTTTTATAATATCTATGTTCTATGCTGAGGAGACACAACAAATTCTGGTTTACAATGATCCAAAATTATTCCCATCCATGGACTTCATAATTTTCAAGGTCAGATCAAAGCCCCAAACAAAGACAGACACACACTTCTTACATTAAGTTGTAGTTTTTACTAGTAGGCTCAAAAGATTTACCAGTAAGGTTCATTTATTTTTCATTAAAATATCTTTTGCAGCCCTAAGCAATTAGGCAGAACAAAGCAAAAAAACTTGACCTAAACACATAATACAACATATCTGTATTAAATTCCTCACACAAAACATGTTGTATGAATACAAACTCTTTTACTAGGACTTTTATACATTTTCCTGGGTGTCATTTCTTTCTCACTTGTTTGCCAAACGTCTCCAACTTCCTACTTTTCCTACCATATTTGGACCCCCTTACAAAATTGCAATCATTTTGTTCAACTACATTACACACAAGCCACAATATAAGAGCTTAGTCTGTATTTTTGCTTTCCAATGTGTCGCCTTCAGATCTTGAGTTTCATCTTCTGTTACCAATCTACGGGCCTTTCTTTTTTTTCCGGTCATGTTATAATTTTCCCACAATGCTCTCAGATCTACGAGCAACAATCCAATCAACAACTGTCATTCCACGATAAATCTTCTTAGTTTTTCTTTTTTAATGAATCGGAGAAAACCAAGTAAAGCAAGCAGCACCGGCACTGTGCAGGGAAAGCTTTTGGGATGACAACTAACTATGGAACTCAACAAAAGGATCCATCCATCAGAGTAGGGTTTATTAATTTCCCAACTGGCGACAAATCAAGATTCAAATTGACCCAGACAAACTGTGATGGGGTTACAAGTCGGCCCCGGCCAGTTTTCATATTTCATTAATTTCTTAACTCAAAAGGGTCGATTGATTTCGTGCCTGCCCCGCTCACCATTCATCTGGTAGAAGTTTAGACCTACAATGCAAAGCATATGCACAATGTCCCATTTGACATGGAAATTTCGATCCAATGGCATAACTGTTTTATAATCAGGCATAAAATAGGTGAATTTCCAGAATGTACTAACCTTACAAGTTGTCAGCCAATAAAATCGTTGTTGAAGGCTTCCACAACCAGCTTGTTATCTCTTGTGCTCTGCTGCAAATAATTGCATGGTTCTCATTCTCCTTAGATTTCTCACGGCCAGCCTGCGAGGATTCTCTAGAGTCCGCGTTCCCGAGTTCCCACTCTTTCTTCTCAGTCACGGCGACCCTACCAGGGTTCTCCGGAGTCCGTTCTTCCAAATTCCCACTGTTTTTTCCTCTTGATGTCCAGGCTAGGAGGAGGCAGGACTTGGATGGAAATGGAATATTGATATTTGGAATCGATGGATCTCGAGCCTGACAATAAACTTATCTACCAAATCCAAATTCCAATGATAAATTTCTCAACTGTCACCTGCCCATTAATTGAAATCCAACAACTTGCAGCCTGTCACAGTAACTCAGACAAGACAATACCGCTTGATGGTGAGGCGTGAAAGCCTAAGAAGCCATATTAATAAACAGAGGCACAAGGTGGTAATGTTCCCTCAATTGCATCTGCACTGGCTGCTTGTTTGCAATATTCAAACAACACAGCAATTCAGAAAACACATTTTTTCCTAGCTGATTATTGCCAATGTGAAGCGTCAAAACTAGAGTAAAGTTCTCGGATTCATACCCTGCATCTGAGTATATCCCGAGTTTGAGACCTTTGCTGTGCACATAGTCAGCAAGGGATTTGATACCAGATGGGAATGTTGAAGAGTTTGCAACTAATCTTCCCTGCAGATTAGTCATAAATAAAGATCAACAACACATAATCAGTTACCATACATAGGTTCATAACTGAAAGTAAAAACCCATTCTGTGTATCAAATTGAGCACATACATTGTTATCTCGCTTAAGCTCCGCCCAACAATCATCTAGTTCATCCAAAATCCAGAGTTTAGATCACCAAAAATACTCTTCTGAACAGGGATCGGTTTTGAACAGGGATGGAGGTTTGAATGGTTTTGAGAAGAGGAGCAATACTTCCGGCGGGATGGAGGTTTGAATTCGACGTTGAAGGCTCACGATGTTGAGTGCTAACGGAGATGGAAAAGATAACAGAACGGGATGGACGACGACGGTGGGTGAACGGAGCCGGCGAAGAGAAGGGAAGCCGGCCCGGTGGCCGGAGTGCCGCGACGATTGCTGCCGGGAAAAATCGTCGCGTCGCTAGCTTACCCCATTCTTATGCCCATCCATTCCATGTATGCCGACATCTGGTTCCGACAACTATTTCTGGCAGCCATTTCCCATCATTTCAGCGAGAGTCCACGGTATCAATACGTACGATCACACATCGCCATCGATTCTTCGTAGCCGCCATTTTCCCTGTGTTAATTTGAATTTCAAGATGCCCGGGAAATTTAATTTTGAATTTTGAATTTAAAGACGGGAGGTTTAATTTGAGATACGAGTACCAGGTGTGGAAAATTTGATTTCTTTGGAGAGGCTGGATGTAGGCGGATGTGAGAAGCTCCATAGCATCCCAGGGTTACCGTGACTCACAAAGCTTACACATCTAATCTTCATGGATGCTGTGAGATACGAGAGCTACTAGGTGTGGAAAATTTGAATTCTTTGGAGAGGTTGGATGTAGGCGGATGCGAGAAGCTCCAGAGCATCCCAGGGTTGGGGCAACTCACAAAACTTGCACTTCTAGATGTTCATGGCTATTGTGAGATACGAGAGCCTGAACATTTGACTTCTTTGAACATGTTAACTGTTTGGGGATGTGATAAACTTCAGAACATCCCATGGTTGGGGCAGCTCACAGAGCTTACACATCTAGATATTCATGGCTGCTGTGAGATACTGTAAGATACCAGAGCTGCCAGGTCTGCAACATTTGAGTTCGTTGTAGAGGTTGGATGTTGAGGTATCCCAGAAGCTCCAGAGCATCCCCGGTTGGGGCAACTCACAAATCTTACATATCTAGATGTAGATGTTTATGGATGCCGTGAAATATGAGAGCTGTCAGGTGTGGAACATTTGACTTCTTTGAAGAGGATGGATTTAGGGGATGTCGGAAGCTCCAGAGCATCTTAGGGTTGGGCAGCTCACAGAGCTTACACACCTAGATGTTCATGGATGCAGTGAGATGCAAGAGTTGCCAGGTATGGGGCAGCTCACAAATCTTACACAACTCGATGTTCATGGATGCCGTGAGATACTACCAGGTGTGGAACATTTGACTTCTTTGACGAGGTTGGATGTTGGGAAATGAAAGAAGAACCAGAGCATCCGAGGATTGGGGTATCTTACACAGATTAGAGAACTAAATGTTAGTGAATGCTACGAGTTACCAGAGCTGCCAGGTGTGGAAGACCTCGGCTAGGGTGCCTTGGAAACCACACCCCAGGTTGTCCCCTCAAGCTCTGTTGTATCAGTTCATGTTTTGCGTCTGCGTCCTCACTCATTCATTCCTTTGGGACCATAAAATTCATGGGTAGAGGGGCGTGTTTCAAATTTGAATAGTAAGTGGTAGGGAAAATTTGAATCTATATTGTGGTGCTGACATTTTAAAAAATGCCAAAGATTGTGAAGTTGTGAATCATTTAAGCAGCTAAGCCTAAGCCTAAACAATGTGAGGCTAAGAAAATCTTCGATAGTAACGGTGATAGGGAATATCCTTGCATAAGCTTGGCTTGCCAATCCCTGGAACTTCATGCAAAATACATGTGCAAACTGATCCTAAGTTCAGAGGATACATTCAAACTCCTGATGCTAAGAGAGTTCCAAATAGTTTCTGTGTGTTGTTTAGCAAATGTTAATTAGGTGATGCTCTTCGTCTAGTCACTAGTAGAGTTTCTACATTCAATGAAAGTATTATCGTGACTTCTCATGGGCTCAAAGGGTTACCTTGCTGCTTTGCATGTAATGCTCTTATTTATAAGTGTATTTATTAGTATAATACTTGTATATATATGGTCAACTAACTGCATGATATTTCTGAGAGGATGATCTCAATAAGATGTTGAAAACCAAATGAAAAACCCAAACCCTAGCCATTAGAGGCTCTCCAAGGTCAAATATTCATGAAATCACACCCTAGGTCTTATATTTTTACCCCTAGACCTCATCCAATGCAAAAAAACTCCAAAGAATGAGGGCGCTCTATCAAGTATCGAGGAAGTAGGGGAGTCATTCCCTATTTCCTTCCCTCACCTGGTCGGGTCGAGTGTGTAAGCGGCGTACCCAACTACCTTCCTTCTTATAAGAGGTTGTTTCAGCGCTTGTTCTTTTTATTTCTATAATATGTGGGATTAGCTTCGGTTCGACTCCGTATCTTCCTTCCATGTGGGTATGATCAATGCGCCTACTGAATGCCCCTCTTCCCAACTCAAGTCAAGCGAAGCATAGTGAGGAAGGAGGAGACCGAAGGGCTTTAGCGAGAGAAAGGCTAAGTGAAGTACTTCTCGAGACTTCTCTTTTCTTCTTTCAAATTCTTCTTTTTCTTGCTTATCACGGACTTTCCGAGCGTAGTCTGTAGTAGGGAGTGCCATTCTCGCGAGTTTCCAGCGGGCTAAAATGGCAATAGAATAATTATATACTGTAACTGTGTTTTTTCCCCGGACGGCCTGGTCCACATTGTAGCCTGCACACTCTTAAAACAAAATGTCTTTCTCATTATATTTACCCTACATCAAAGATCTTGCAGTAAAAGTTTGCAAGTGAAACAATATGAAATGTAGGTAATTTCCATCAGCTATTTCCAAAACTGAAATTCCTTGTCTCTGTACTACACATCTTGAAAGTCTCTAATCTGATTCTGCACAATTCGAAGCTGCAAATCAGTTTAAACTGGGCTCCATGTGCATAAGTCACGCTGTTACAAAAAATGCAAATCAGTTTAAACTGGGCTCCATGTGCATAAGTCTCGTTGTTACAAAAAAAAGGTTGCTACAATTCTTGCAGTGGTGATGGCAGACTATTGAACTGATTCGAGAAAGGATGACATCTCTTTCAGTGGTGATGGCAGACTATTGAACTGATTCGAGAAAGGATGACATGTCGAGATGTGATGGAGCCATTGTGGAGGTTATAGACAATTACAACTACATAATTGTAGGCAACTGCTTCAAACTCATTAGGTTTATGAAGGTGTGATTAGGTTTATGAAGGGTCGTACAATCAAATCAAATTTATAAAATTTAATAATATGAAAACAAATGATATTAAATATGATACTGAAAAGATAGAATAAAATAAAAATAGTAGCCTAAGAAGCGCTCACCATGTGAAAATATGAATATGAAATCACTGAGCATTGGTCTACATGAACTAGTTAACTGTATCGACGCTAACAAGTTGTAACAAATCCTATCTCCATTTAAGATAGAATACGTGTTTGACATTTCCAAACTGCTATTACCATTGACATTCGTAAAATCATTGAGTTCATTAATATTTGTATTGAGCCACACATAAATACTTTAAATATATTTACAGTCCAAGAAAGGAAGTAAATATGTATGCATGTGAACTAAATGATGTAGACTTACTTGTCGAAAGGAAGTAAATATGTATGCATGTGAATTTAATGATGCAGACTTACTTGTCGAGTGATGAGATGATCAATGTTAACAGTGGGATTCACTTAGCCTAGATGTTACAAAACTCTCTCAGGCGCTTCCATTCGATTGATACAAAAGATATCAGTTACATGACCCTGAGATTTTTTTAAATATGGATTTGTTTTTATTTGATTAGTAAGACTACTATAGATCTATTTAAAAGGGGATATACCAAGTATTTAGATGAATAAAATCTCTCAAGGTGCAAAACCTTTTTGTAGAGTAGAAATGTGTAATCTATTTTTATGGTTTTTATGTACAATTTTAAACTAATGCAATTTTAAATAATTTAAATTTAATTTAAGCTTACAAGTTATTTTTAATAATATTTTATTATTTTTTATAAAAGACAAGTGTCAACTCTAGGATGACCATTGAAGAAATTACACATCTCTCCTCTACTGGGCTGTAGTCAATAATATATTTGATTTGCAAGATAGTTGGTTAATAATTATATATTAAACAATCTCATATAATTTGAAAAAGCATGTTTAATATCTTTTTCGTTAACTGCCATTATATCAAACCCTTTAGAATTTGAAAAGCATATTTATTATATCTCTTTCTAATTAAGATATTTATTGGAATTTATTTTGAAATTCTCTCTTACTATGTACACATTTCAAGATTTTAGTTGCTTTCCAACATGGTATCGTTTCAAACTATCATAGTTTTTTTTAAGACAATTCCCTACCATCTAATTTTCTTATGTCACATGACTAATAGATATTAGAGATTTGGTATAAATACACATGACTGGCCTAGCCATACAGAGGTCTCAAAAAATCTCGGAATATTGAAGTTAAATGATTAATTATTTGAGTTTTATATTTATTAAAAACTAAAATTATAATTATAAGAAATATATTATTTTTAATTAAATTTTTTTATTGATTTTTGGATTAATGTTAATGTAATTTATACTAAATGAATATGATTTTTGGGTTAATGTTAATGTAATTTATACGAAATGAATATGATTTTTGGATTAATGTTAATGTAATTTATACTAAATGAATATGAGTGAAATATAAATGTCAATGTGGTAGGAGGAAGATTGTCTCAAGATTTTAGGTTTAGAGAATAGTAAAAATTTAAGAAAATAATAATTTTTGAGATTGATTTTAACTTTTGACAAATGTTTGAGTTTTGAATGCTTAAGAGAACTAAAAATTCAACCCTAAAAATTACAACAATTTTAATAATGATAATAAAAAATTAAACATAATAAGCCATATTTTTATAATTGGATATGGTAGCCCTAACTTTTAATATTTTGAAAGCTCTATAATAAATTTAATTATTAAAAATATACTTAACCTTATTAAATTTAATACACTAACATTATAAAATTGATTGATGTTTATACACTAGTTAAAACTCTAACCTTAATAATTAATATTAATACATTAATTCCCCCAAAAATAATTATTATTACATTACTAGTCCTAAGATATTTAATTAATTTTAAAATATTGACATTAATGTTCTAACCTTAATAATGTAAATAGCTAGCTTACTAATTTAATTACTATGAAAGATCTAACCCTAACCATTACTAGATTAACTTATTTGAATATGTAAGGTATTATTGTTTCTTGACTTTTTTGGTGGGGTGTGAACAACCATGAGACACACAAGTATTTTTTGTCTTTTTAAAATAAAATTTATTACTATAGCACCTCTTTCTCTCTCTCTCTCTCATTCAACATATTATTCCAAATTTTCAAATTTTAGTTCTTAACTTGAATGGTATTTTAAAATCTTGGTTCCTTTCATTTTTATTCTTCCAACAAAAACAAAATTTGATATTGATTTATTCAAAAAATAAAGTGTTTTCATCTGTGTACATTTGTACTATGTGAAGTTGTGTAGTTTTTGGTTTTCCGTCCGTCCGGTGTTCTAGTTGTAAACCAAACACCCCATCATAAAAAAATTGAACATCAATTTTAAGACCTTCCATATAAAATTTCTTCTTGATCCTATGATAACTTCTAAAAAATAAAAACTCCTTCTAGTGTTCCCCTATAGGACAAGCATGCAGTTTGAAAGTTCCTTTTGTTTGAGTTGGGATTTATTACATATTTCACTCCATTAAAGTGATCCCTAAGCTAAAGTGAATCATTACTCCATAAGAAATTATCTAATGCACTAGGGCCATGTTGTGGTGTTGAATAACTTTCACTCCATTCTAGTCCCTTGTACATCTTAGGTTCGGGAAGGAGAGAAGTCCCAATTATCATTCACTTAATTAGACTTCACCTTATTCTATGTAAAGAAACCATCATGATTCTATCCCATCAGCAATTACTAATTTTTGTTTATATCAATTATTTCTAACTCTAAATGCAAATTTATTCAGTATTTAGATGCAAAGGCATGCACAATGCACGATAATAGGCTTGAAGAAGCTCACAAATAGATAGATTGTAAAAGCTCAAACACAACAACTAGTTATAGCTTCAAACAAAAGCTTAGCCACAAAATAATATAGATTAATGTAAAGAAGAAACACAAATATACTAGGGTGTATACTAGTATATTATACACAACTAGTATATATATTTATACAAATATATACCTTACGTAAATAATGTATACACTAAGATTTTCATTCTTATTATATTGTTTTTTTTACATAGTTAACTAAAGCATCTAGGAGTGAGATAATAAAGAAGAAAAAAAAACAAAGACCTTGTGGCAACCATATAAGCCATAGTTTAATTTATTTTAGTCTTGTAAAATTAACTTATTTTTACCATAAACATATTTATAAGACTATATATATATATATATATAAAATTTCACATCAATACATTATTATATAATATTTAATATTAATAATGAAAATGAAAATAAATTTAAAATTTTATTAATTCTAAAAATTATGATAATTTTAAAAGTTTTTTTTTAATTATTTTATAAAAATAAATCATAAATTTAAATAAAAAAATTACAATTTGGAAAATTACATAATCTTAAAAAATTCATCTATACATTTTTATTAAAAAAATCATAAATTTCAATCACCTTAAAAATAAATTTTAATATTACATAATCTTAAAAGATTTACCTAAGTTTTTTTTTACTAAAAAAATCTTAGATTCAATCATATAAAAAGTTTTTTTTAAAATCATAAATTTTAATAAAAAATTACATTTTATGAAATAAAAAATTTACATAATATAAAATATTCATTTAATTTTTTTATTATTAAAAAATCATAAATTTTAATAAAAAGAAACCTTGAATTAATAATATACAACATAGTTTCAAAAAAATATTAAAATAACATAATTCTAAAGTATTTAAATAATATTTATTAAAATATAATTAAAATTGAATTTCAATAAAAATAAATAAAGACAAATGATTAAAATAACATAATTTTAAAATATTTAAATAATATTGATTAGAATATAATTGAAATTGAATTTCAATAAAAATAAATAAAGACAAATGATTAAAATAACATAATTTTAAAATATTTAAATAATATTGATTAGAATATAATTGAAATTGAATTTCAATAAAAATAAATAAATTAATGATATGATTTATTTAGAATATAATTAAAATTGGATTTACAAAAAATTACTGATATGACTTATTTAAAAAAAATACGAATGAATAATTTCTAGTATATAGTTATTAAATTGAATTCCTCGGTCTTAAGGCAAGTCACAAGGCAGGAAAGGAAAGTAATAAATAAAGTGATAAGGTGGTGCCAATCACCCGCCCCACCACAGGGTACCCGTTCTGGCGGTGCCAATAAAGAGCAGGTCTTAAGGTAGAGAGCCGTACCCTATCTAGGGAACGACCTTGGATCAATAAAAAATGTATCATAGGGAATAGATCCTCTCTTGGCGAGCCTGCCTAACCCAATCCTTATAGCCAGCTCATATACCTTATAGTACTAATTAAGCCACCTACTAAGGGCCATTCGACTATAGGCCACTCTACAGCTATTAATTTATGTTAAGATTCATTTATAAATTCCAAAATTTTAAGTTAGTTATTAATAACATTTATTTTTAAAATTAATTTATAAATTATAAAATTTAAGTTCAATAAATAACTAATTAAAATATTTTTATTTAAATATTAATTAAAGACAAATTCTCCATTCCCTTCATCGATGAAATGTTGGACGAGCTTCATTGCACAAGGTACTTCTCGAAATTAGATTTAAGATCGGAATATTATCAAATAAGAGTAAGGCTAGAAGATGTGGCAAAAACAGCCTTCTGGACCCATGGAGGGCATTATGAGTTTAAGGTAAATCCTTTTGGTTTAACTAAAGCTCTGGCAACATTTGGAGCAACCATGAATAACTTCTTTTAGCAATTCCTGAGGAAGTTGGTAGTATTTTTTTTCAACGACATCCTCCTATATAATAAGACATGGAAGGACCATCTCGTACATCTGGAAGAAGTACTCTCTATTTTAAGAGCAAATCAGTTCTACGCCAAGATGTCCAAATGCATGTTTTCTAAGGAAGAAGTGAACTATATTGGTCATGTAATATCTAAAAAGAGTCAAGGTGGATCTAAAAAAAATCAAATCAATCACAAAATGGCCCAAACCCACTAAGATCTCCAAGTTTAGGGGATTCCTCGGGCTACATGGATACTAGGTGCCCATAAGAAGGTGCTACTAAGGGATTCCTCGGGCTGTAACAGCGTGACTTATGCACATGGAGCCCAGTTTAAACTGATTTGCAGCTTCGAATTGTGCAGAATCAGATTAGAGACTTTCAAGATGTGTAGTACAGAGACAAGGAATTTCAGTTTTGGAAATAGCTGAAATTCAAAATTTTCCACACCTGGTACTCGTATCTCAAATTAAACCTCCCGTCTTTAAATTCAAAATTCAAAATTAAATTTTCCGGGCATCTTGAAATTCAAATTAACACAGGGAAAATGGCGGCTACGAAGAATCGATTGCGATGTGTGATCGTACGTATTGATACCGTGGACTCTCGCTGAAATGATGGGAAATGGCTGCCAGAAATATTTGCCCGAACCAGATGTTGGCATACATGGAATGGATGGGCATAAAAATACCATGGAGGTATCATAGGTAGTACAGAGTCGTCTTAAAGACGAATCTGTCCAGTAAATAAGGCTCGCCATACCACTACGCGGAGGCATCATGGGGTTCTCCTGATGTTTCCCCTGCCGGATTCAACTTACTTTTCTTGCGCGAGCTGTTGATCAGTCTTATCTTCTACAGCAGAGTTTTATGTGTGCATTTCCTAACTTGGGGACGGTTTTCAGTGCTCTGGTGGTGAGTTACAGTTTGAAGCTCGGTTCACACTTTTGCATGAGAGGCTCTTTGGCACCATGAGCGTGAACTTGACAGGAGAGAAGAAGTCCTCAATGGTAAATCAGATTTCACGGGGTTGGTTTGTAGAAGTGTTTATTAATCTTGCATAGAGATAGAATCGGCTTTTATTACTGTATTCTTCCAATGATGGGTTCATATCCTCACACCCATCTACTCGTCTCTATGGAAACGAAGAGCAGGTAACTCATACCTCTGGTTCTCATTTTTTTCCTTTTATATACATGAACTATTTCATAAAACAAAGCGTATCTAGTATGTTAATGGTTTCCCTATTGAATTGCAGGCAAGTTCAACCGTGAATGCTCGGTTACACATTTTCCTTAGTGTTGTCCTGTTCTGGTAAGCCTTCCCTCCAGGATTCTTTCTCGGTCGTATGGAAAAACCTTGGGCAAAGTAATGCTGGTTCAACCAGCAAGGAACCTTCTGGTTGGTGGGTGGGGAGAAAAACAAAATAGAGTTATGAGTTTTATTGAGTAGAAGAGGCTTTTTCTACAATTTATTAGGGGAAGATGTGTTACTCCTTTAGTGCTCATCCTAGAGGTGTATTTTTGAAAAAATAAAAAATAACATGTCTGTTCCAATTTAGCTTAAAACATTTACAACTGCGTGTATATATATATATATATATATATGATAAATTAAAATGCTTACTCAACTTTTATGCTCTAAAAAAGGGATTTGCAGCTCAAAAGATTTGATTGCTTTGAGGTTTGGTAAATCCTTTTTAAAATGGATCTATGTTACTTTATTTTCATATCTTAACTTACAGAAAAAAACAACATTAAGCTAAGCTCTTAACCTTGCAACTAACTTGTTTGTTTACATTGTGAAAACTAATGCTATGGAATAGGCTAAATTCGCATGATTTTATTTTCACTGAGTTCAGGTAATTGTTTTGTATGTAACAATGGTTATTGTTTTTGGATTAATAAAAACAATGCGGTTTCCTTTTGTCTTACATTATCCATTTGGGCTTTTGTAACCTTCATGGTTAAGGTTTATTTGCATATGAAATTTTATGTGCTTAATTATATATACCTTTTTAATGAAATAATAATGGTATTAAAAAATCTCGAATTTTTCTTTATCAAAGCCTAACTCAAATGTTTTTTTAATGAAATAATAATGACATTAAAAAAATCTAAATTTTTCTTTATCAAACCTTAATTCAAACAAAAGAAAAACTTGAATTTTTCTTTATTAATGTAACTTTGTTACTTGAATGGTTGAAGTAAAAATGAATAATTTTTTACTCATCTCTCATACAAAATAATAAGAAAACTAATATTTTTTTATTAATCTTTCATGATATCTAAATCCAACCATGCTAAGGGTTGGTGGGGTAAGTTAGACGAGATGCCTAGGTAATTTTGACAACTTAGACACCCTTGGGTTGTGGTTTCTAAGACCAAAGGCTAACCCAATGAATGAAAAAGCATTGAAGCAAAAAAAATTAACAAAGTTATTTTAAATGTTACCAAAATATATATATATTCCAATAAAATTTTATAGCTCTTTCTCTTCACAAAGTAATATACACCCAATATTATACTCATAGAAAGTTATATATATAATTCACAATATTAAATAGCTATTTATGTTGTATTGTCACTTATTTATGAGTTAATTTTATTTTTTTTCAATTTGAAAAAATAATAAATACCAAGCCATTCATTATTCATTTTGGTTAATTTATTTTTAATAAATAAAACATATAAATTTTCATTTAATAAAATTTAAAATAAATTTTTTCAATTAAAACAATAACTACTAAACAATTTTAGTTAATTTATTTTTAATAAAATAAAATATATAAATTTTCATTAAATAAAATTTAAAGTAATTTATTCCACTTATTTTATTTTTGAAAATATAATATATGTAACTTTCTCCCTCAATAAAATTTAAAATTTATCATTTCATTTATACTAATTTATTTTAAATAATAAAATATAAAACTTTGTCACAAAATAAAATGTAAAATTATTCCTTTCACTTATTTTATAAGAAAGCTTACTCACTCAACAATATTTAAAAGGATACATTGAGTAGACAAGATTATCTATGAAATGGACTGTTTATGTATTACAAAATTTAAAATTTAAAATGATACATTGACTTTATGAAATGGACTGAAGACATTAAGTCAATGATGTTTATCTATTACAAAATTTTAAATTTTAAATAAATTTAAAATGATACATTGAGTAGACAAGATTATCTATGAAATGGACTGAAGACATTAAGTCAAGATGTTTATCTATTACAAAATTTTAAATTTAAAATGATACATTGAGTAGACAAGATTATCTATGAAATGGACTGAAGACATTACAAGTCAATGATGTTTATCTATTACAAAATTTTAAATTTTAAATGATACATTGAGTAGACAAGATTATCTATGAAATGGACTGAAAGACATTCAGTCAAGGATGTTTATCTATTACAAAATTTTAAATTGAATACGAATTTTAAACAAAATAATAATAAATTTTAGATTTTAATTACTTCTGGAAAACACCAAAAAAACGATCACTTGCGTGATGGAGAAGAGAGTTTGTTTTTGCTCTCCGATTGAAAGGCAAGGCAGACTTCACAGTCGCGCCCCACAGTCGCATATCAGGGCAGGGCAGCGCAGGGAGTATATCAATTTAGGTTTTAACAATGCTTGGCGATGAGTCTCCGATAGTGGTTGTGGGTTTTAGTCAATTTCTTGATTTAAAAAGCATTCATAAATCTAGTTGGGTGGGCAATATATTAAATGTAGTGGAGTGGGTAGAGAAAAATTTATTCAGTGATTCGGTGAAATATGAAACGCTGCTTCGTGATTTTGTGTACGAACAAATAATGGAGCCAATAAGATCGTAATTGCGCTTTTTAGCATAAAATCATTCAAAAATGTAGAAGGCCAATTAGGGTAATGTAGAAGGCCAATTAGGGTAAGGGGTCTATGAGTTCATGGTTGTGGCTAAGCCATGTGCATTGCAATTAGGCTATGGGTTTACTTCGGCCGGAGCGTGAATTAAAACCCACGTGAATATGAAGATTCAACAGACATTATGGGGTCTGCACTGGATGCAAATCTATTGAAACACACTATCCGACAACTTAGGAAGACTGGACACCATAGAATTTGCATCTAGGAGATGCTGAATAATCTTTTCCAGTTCAGGAAGAGGCACAGGTAGAGGCATGTTTAATAATTGTTGCGCTCTGACGTCATTTGACTTGAATTGACATCAGGAGCTCCTGGACAAGATTAGTCGTGCATGTTGCCTTCCTGCTTGGTGTTCCACTGCTGACTATGTGAAGATGGCAAAAGCTTTGTCACTCCAGGTGAAGTCATAGTTTTACTGTGAAATTGACAGCGTTCAGTACAGCTCTGATTGGTTGTAGCGTTTTCCAACACAATATCAAAACTGCAGACTGGTCAGAAAATGTAGCTCCATTTTGGTCATCAATGATAAATCAACTCAGTGAGGTTGTCCGTGATGCTGGTATGTTTCTAGATGGTTATCACTTTGATTTTTTGGTGTCTTAATCAATTAGTTTAGTATTTCAACTTTTTCTTGGAATTTTTAATCTCGAGTCAAAATACAATATTTTATCATTTAAAGTAAGTTTTTCAAAATATATATATAGATATATTATTTAAATTATATTTAAATTATAAAGTGATTGAAGTCTAAAACATTTTATTACATCTATAAGTTTATATCTTAGAATTTGGGGTGGATTAATAGATCTATCTTTTTGTAGTTGCATTAGGATGAAAAGTGTAATGTTTAGATTAATTGATTTTATAGCAGTGATTGGGAATTCCAAATAAAAATATTATAAAAGAGAAAGATTACAAAAATAATTGGGAGTTGTTACATGAATAACCTTACATAATGAATGGATAATTTAGGGCATTTAGTGGCAGAAAACCTTTTTAACTACAAGAAAGTGAGCCATAACTTGTAGTTAAGGCATAGATAATGGCTGATTACAACTATGCATGCAAAACAAGTAACATATAATTTATTTGTGGCACTTAACTTGTGGCCTATCCGTGTTCAATGGCCACAAGTTAAGTGGCTCTAATTAGTAATTACAACTATAAGTGTTTGAATTTGGGGTAGACTAGCACCTATGTTTTTTCCTAGATTGCAAGAGGATTAGACAAAAGTATTGTCGACTTAAATTTTATGGTGGTAGTTCCAAATTCGGAATAAACAAGTATAATGCATGATGCATGGATGTCTCTTAACTTATGTATAAATAAGTGTATTTTATTGAAAACAATTCATTTAACTAAAATAAGACAATAACAAATAATTGATAACTTATTTGTGCCACTTAACTTGTGCCCTATGAGTATTAGTTCACAAATTAAGTGATTGTGCTAATATTGAAATTATAAATTCTCAACTATAAAAACAATTCCAACCATTTTTCTTAATAAAATAAATTATAAAATTAAAAAAATCAAAATATTATAAATTAAACTGCTATTTTTCTAATAAATTGAATCAAAATTTATACATACAAACAATCAAATTGTAAATTCTCAACAACTATAAATACAATTCCAACCATTTTTCTCATTAAAACTAAAAAACCAAATATTATAAATTAAACTACTTTTTCTTGAATAAATAAGATTTATGTATACAAACAAAGTTTAGTTAGTTAAAAAACTTAGTTTGATGTTGGTTGATATACTCAATAATCGAAATCTAGATTACTTTTCTATTGGTAATTAGATCGGCCTGTATTTAAAACCTGACAATTGCTCTCCAATTTGGTTTGGCTTTTTGGACAGGATCCAAGGCTATGAAAGGTGCAACTCCTCTTCCTCTATGGCTGGACGGCTTCAAGCAAAAGCTAGTCAAATATGCAGTTATTACTGCTCAGAAACCTGCATGAAGCAATTCCAAAATAAATCCATGCAGTTATCACTGCTCAGAAACGTTTTTTTTCCATGAAAAAATCGTAACTTCCAGTTGAAAAGAAATAGTACATTCTGCAAGTGCCGTAGTGCTGAGAAACCTCCTGCGTGCAAAAAATAAATCTATTCCAATTGTGCATTTAATTATTTGAAACCCCTTTGTTTAGAGTTCCATGATTAGAAACATTACTACTGCATACGTCAAGTGAGTGATCTATATTTCAATTAATATAGGGAGTGGTGGCAATACGACTTGCGTGATCTTGAATATCGGTTCACAAGGGTATTGTTACAAAATAAAATAGGCCAAGGTTAATGAACCAAAGCTTTTAAGAGTACTTTCTGTGCCAAATATGTCAAGTGAGTGATCTATATTTCAAGTAATATAAGGAGTGGTGGCAATACGCCTTGCCTGATCGTGAATATCAGTTCACAAAGCTATTGTTACAAAATAAAATAGGCCAACGATAATGAACCAAGGCTGTTAAGTGTACTTTCTTCGTGGAATAGGTTAAGATGGCTTTCCAAAATTTGTGAACTTTTGACTCTTTGACATTATGGGTGGAGAATTTACCAAAGCACATATTATTTACCAATATACTTCAGTAAGAAGATAATGAACATAGGAAGGTTCAAAAACAAGCAGGCTTATTACACCTAAAAAATACTTTGTGCAATGGTAATGTAATACACAGTGGATTAATAATTTATTATCTATTATTTTTTTATATTTTTATTTTTGATCAAAAACTCAAGAATAAAATATTTTGTAACAAAACATTTTTTATTTTAATAAAATATGCTGAAAGGAAACAAAAGTGGATATAGTTGTTAAAAAGTGTTTGTTGACGCACAAGAAGAAAAGACATGTGGCAGAAGCCACTTAATAAGAACTCAAGATGCAAGAGGCATCATCCCCAAAAATGAGCTCACAACTCTTAGTGAAGTGTTAAAGAGCACCAGGCTCATAAATGACCAAGTCCTAGGAAAAATACTATATATTAGTATGTCCATGACCAACAAGAGGCTAGCATTGGACGAGGATTAAATCTAAGAATGCAAGGTATGGTGCATTGAAGGACTTTTGCTCTGATGGTGCATTGAAGTATTTTTTCTCTTGTGGTTCGCTAGCATTGGATGGGGATTAAATCTAAGAATGCAAGAGATGGTGCATTGAAGGACTTTTGCTTTGATGGCGCATTAAAATATTTTTTCTCTTGTGGTTCGCATGGCTGCTCTGGGAGTTGGTTGGGAGAAACAACTTATCCACTTTTTTTTTTCCAGCATTGGTGTCAAGTTCTTATCTTATGCGTCAACTAGAAATATATTAAATCTGAGATTGTTGTTAGTAGGAAGCATTCATCTAATTCTTATTCCTAGGCATATAGCGGCATCGATATAGACTCTGTATAACTATCACACTTAAATTTGTTTTACTTGGATACATTTATGTGTTAAATGTTCAATCTTGGAAATCGAATTCCGTATCTAAATAGGCTTCTATTGCAAACTTTATTCTATCTCATTTTCCTATGATATTGACTTAGTATATTAACCTCTGTTTAGTTATCGATACTATAATTATACAGTCAAAGTACAAACCTTAATGTTTCTCTTATCTAGATTTCCTTCGGTCTTAGGATTTTATTTATGTGCAGATCGGATATGTTACAACCAATATATTATTATTATATAACCATGTGTTGGACCTAGTTAGTCATGTGTTTTAAATAATAAATTTTACAGAACGAACCTAGGTTATTATATATCCTAGAAAACATTCATATTCAGATCGAAGAACCTTTTCCATTTATCTATACATATCACCCAAAAACATGTGTGCATAAATATCCTAACTATTTTCAAGGTATCATAACAATCTTAAGTTACAAGTTCATCTACAGTCGAAGATCCACAGTGTTTATCCCAACATTTATGCAAACCAACAAGTACAATACTTCTATCATAAGTATACATATACAAAAATAATCAAATTAACTCTTATATAGATCCCTTAATTAACTTAGCGTGAATATAGATATATGATTTCCAATCATGTACAAATGCAACTAAATCAAGAAGAAGTTTATAAGCATAGTGATGACTGTCAAGTCTCTCCAAGTACAATAAAAAAAATCACAATCGAATCCAAATCCAAATTGCATGTTTAACTCCTAAAGATACATTCACATGTTAAACTACACTACAGAGATTGTGGGATCGAATCTTTTTAAAGTAATTATTTAATTATAGTTCTATGATAAAACAAATCGTAGAAACACACTTCTCATTTTTAAGGATCTACAGTAAAATCAATTTAAGTAGCCAATTATTAAAACTGATTGAGATTCGTAGTAAAAAATCAATAAACAAATCTTCTCCCTAATGACCGACATTAAAGCCTTCGTTGATGGCAGCCGAGTCTTTTAAAGACTGTATTCTTTTACATCACAAGTAATCACACAAGTAATTATAGACCTGACGGGTCGTCATCATTCATCAACACACGTTAAGTAAAGTAAAGAGATGGTTGTAATTCCATGTAATTCCTACCATAAATCACACATGGAAAAACATATAATACATAATGTAATCATTACTATGAGTTCACCAATGTGAGCAACTTTACCATAACTTAAATCAACCACTGTTTTCATGGTCGTAAGACCATCAAAGATTGTAGCCATTGATTTAAAAAAGAAAACAAACAATACATAGGTTTAAACTCTTAACAGAGATCGCACAAACCCTAGGGATGAGTATTTTCATTATTTCAATTGCTTATACAAGGGGCTTAAGAACAACAACTACATCTACAATTATGGTAGAGGCATAATGGATGTAAGGCCTCTCCATTGCAAGTTAAACCCTAAGGGTTTTCAGTCACAACATCACATTCTTTTTAGGAATATTATCTTGTTTGCAGTAGTGGCTACCACTTTCATTTCCATGCCCATACCCAGCTTCACCTGCGACCAACAGACAAGGGTATTAAACTGTATGTTTTGATTGAACCCTAAAAACTGATAAAAATGAAATTTTATTAAGGTTTGGAAGGAATTTGTAACATACCCATAAACTTGAATGGATCCTTGGGGTGCAAATTTTTTTTCTTCTATTAAATTATTCAATCACACCTATGAAGTTAAAACTCAATGATTATTTTAACCAAGTAAACATACTTTAATATTAAGAGGCTACAAACAAAATTACTTAAATGTTAAACATGGATGATTTTAAGAACCCCCCCTAGATTTACATGTATAAAAAATGGGCAAATCTCTCCAATATATAGGAAAATTTGAAGGCGATTTTATCAATAATATAATATGTATATATAAAAAAATTGGCAAATATTTCATTTTATTATATAATGTTGTAAAATCTTGGCGAATCTTGCACTAAGTTATAAGATATTGTAAAATCTTGGCAAATATTTAACTTCATTATAAAAAATTGTAAAACTGGCGAATATTTCACTGATTTATAAAATATTGTAAAAATAGAGGAACAACAACAGTAGTCAAATAACATGAATTGCATCATCAACAATAGAACATGTAAACTCAGGAGTCACAATTGGAAGGTGTCAGTGAAACACAATTGCACTAACTAGATTCAGGGTAAGTGGAGACTCCACTTGTTATCTCATCCCTTAATGGTTTAGCGAACATGTGGGGATCTAAATCTTGACAAACTGATAAACTAATAGAATCGAACATTATGCTCAATCTTGGCCTCCACATTCCAATTGTGGTCATGGAGGCTAATACAATTATGCATTGTAATTATGCCAATTGATTATTGCATTAGATGAATGTTGGTATCCTACAATCAATGCATAGGAACATAGTGCATAGACCATTTTTCTCTTTTCTTAGCTATGTAGAGCTCATTTATTTTTTTGAATAACGATAAGCATTTACAAAGAAAATATACAATTTGCATAAAAGAATCGAAAAAATGAAGACAATTAATTCATGCAACTAATAGGTAATAAAAACATCCTTTCTCAAACCCTGAATCAATGGAAATCGACTAAAACCAATCTTCATTCAAGTTACAAAAAATAGTTAAATCAAGCATCAAATGAAAACTAGAAGCATTCAAGGGGCTAACACAATATTTAACCAAAATACATACAAACTTCAAAAATCGATAAAACGCTTCTAACAAAAGCAATAAACAAACCATAAAAATTTGCCAAGATATTTGTGTTAAAAACCAACATCGTTTCATGTACTTGAATGAGCCCATTCTTTCTTAGCGAAAGTGTTGTCAAATTAGTTATTTATCCTTTAATGTTAGGACACACTATCTATGTGAAGAGATAGCTCCTAGGCCTAGTTTTCTCAAATTCCAACGTCATTTCCCATCACATACAAGAAAGAGACAATGTAAGAGATAAATATCAAACCATCAAACTTAAAATAAGCTGCATGAAGGTAATGTAGCTCAAATCATCAATGTTGCAACAAAAATTACAATGTAGAATCTATTTTTACCTAAAACACAACCTCAAATTCATATACAATGATCACCACTGACCAGCAAGGGTACATGGAACACCTAGACCAAAATAAGACTCAAGAAGTTTAATAGTATTCAGCTTCAGAACATGGTACTATTACAAGTAAAATTTAGTCATTCAAGTATGTCCTTGAGTAGTATTTAAGTAATACTCAAGCTTGCCATTGACCTTCTTCTGTTCAAATTTCAATTCAGATATTTTGTGTAGATCCCATTATAAATGACTCTCCCCCTGAGGATCACCTCATCATATTTCTCATGTAAATCAAAATTCGAAAACAAATACTTTTAATTCTGTCTTCACGATGATCAAAATGATATCTTCATTGCAAAATTAATGTATAAGCTCTTCCATCTACTTCAAGTTTTCAAAAAGGATATCTTCACTGCAATTAATGCATCAACTCTACCATCTACTATTGTATTATTGTTCAATAAACTAAGACATGCCGCAGTACTATGGTTTATTCACATTACTAAGTTTCTGACTTATTTGACTTTAAAAGGTGCACCAAACAAAATCCTTCAACTATGCCTACTTTTGAGAAGAACTAACAGCTGCCCTTAATTATCACACAGGTTATCCTCAAGAATGTCATGTCACTAATCAAGGAAGTATTCAAATAGTCCTTCAATATCCTACCAACAATCAAAACAGTTCCAAATCATGCTAGAAAACTTAGCGAATAAGTTCATAATGTCTACTTAATATTTTTTTCATTTATGCTGTCAATGGTTTAGATCCCCATGAATTAGGGATTCCAAACATTCAATGAAGAAACACGAGATGGAATTTGCACATATAATTCTTCAATTCACCGTCTTTGTTGGTTCATTCTTCAATTGTTATGCTCCCCTTGAGGTTGTTGTTTTTCTTCATCTTCCATTCTATCTGTTCTCTTGATCTTGTCCTTAGTCCTTTGAGATGTGATTTCTACTTCAGAATGTCATTGAGTTGTCAAACTCTTTCTTCATGCATCACCGATATTTTCTTATGTTTGTTGGAAATATATACTTATATAACTTTGACATGTATTTAGCTCTTATTTGCAGTTATAGAATTCATTCTTTTTGAAGGTTCCTTCTATTTGGAATGAAGGTTGTTGATTGTTGGTTCTTGTCCTGCAACCTCCAGCCAAAACTGTTGTCAGGTTGGATGTGTTTTTTTCTCCTTTCAAGCAAGGGCTAAGTGTTTTTTTTTCACTTGTTGTTGCTAAGCCTTGAGATGTTATAGAATATGGTGTTGGTGAATTTTGAAGGGTTCCAAAATTTGGTGGGAATCCAATCACTCCACCTTGATATCCATTCCTCAATGTGAAGTCCTTAACAGAAGGACTGCGAGCAAAACAACTCACAACAGTCTCTTGGAAGAATGGTTATTTAATCTTTCTTTCGCATCTTCAACCTCCATATCTGTTGAAATTCTCTTTCCATGCACATTTCTCTAAGAACTCATCATTGCAGAACCCTGAGGAGAACTTGCATTCCTATTGGTAGTGGTGATTTGGGCATACCCGCTAGTATCTATTTGATCTTGTTTCTTGGTAGGAGATACCTTGTCTCCCTGGTTACATAAAGGCACTTTGCTGCAATTTCAAACAGTGACATTGGAAGGTACCTTCTAAAATTTCTTGTTCTTCAATATAATATATTTCACAAAGCTTCTTGAAATTCTCAGGAAATCCTTTTCCTAGATTCCTTTCATCCTTTAGAAATTGAACCTGGGTGAAAACTGTGATTCTTCTCTAAAAGTATTAAGCATGGAGATATGTTCTCCTTTCTATCAAATATTCTAGAATAATATCCGTCTCCTTTTCAATCCTTAGATGCATCTATTTTCTTTTGGTTCAATTGCCTTCCAATGTTACCTTTTTTCCCTTCAAACTTATCTTCTTTGAGAAAGCCTACCTTGCTAGGAGTGCTTCTTAACTGAGTCCCATATGACCCATATTTCTTCTGAATACGAGGGCTTGTCCCACTAGCAATTCTCTTTTTCATCATTTTTTCATTCTTTTTCTTAAATATTGGTTGGGATTTCAAACTATATTGAATAAATTTAGCAGAGACAACCCTTCCTTTTTTTCTCTTCTCAGAACTCCCTTCTCAAGGACCATTCCTTGTCTCTATCTTATTTGCAATTCTCATTGGTGTGTTTTTGTCACTGGATTTGTTTTGAATACCAATTACTTTGGATGGTGTCTCACAATTGTTTTTCAATATCAATTCTGCTAGTTTTTGTGTAAGACGAGATATTTCCTTCTCTAGATCTCCAATTCCCAAATCAATGCAATCATTTTTCACAAGGGTTTCATCTTTACCACCAATTTCTTTGTGTTCAATTGTAGAATCATTTTTTGTGGCATCTACAACATTTTGGGAAGTAGAGTCTGCCATGCAAAACATAAATTTATTTGAATATGGAAGGTCTTTGCCTTCAGTACACACAACAAGGGCCTCTATCATTGTGGTGGATGTTGGACCCTACACTGCAAGGGGAGTGTAAAAGGTGCTAGTTGTGGACTCAACATTGAATTATCATTCTCGTGAGAGGAATTGATATCCTCTCCCTTTCCTTGGCCTTTACTGGCAAGATTAGTTACAGTAGGGGAAGAAGACAAAGATATTTTCATTTCTATACATGTATATATGATGACATATAATATCACTCCACTTTACTATAAATAAATATCATAAATAACATATAATATCACTCCAATTTCTTATATATATATGAATATATATTTTCATTTCTATAATATTTGATTAACTTATAATTTTGGAGACATCTAATATATATAGATATATATTAGTATTTTTATAATATTTTTATTTTTATTTTTATAATATTTGATTAGCATACTTGAAGCCATTTCAATGTTAACGAAATGAGAAACATTTCTACCGCTATTCCATGCAAATCTTATAGCCATAAATTGCAAGTACTATCAGAATTTCAAGCATGATCCAACAACAACGTTTAACAAACAAAAGCCTTCACACATCTTGATCATAGGGCCATAAAACATAAACCTATTGATACGATAACATAGGACAATCGTAGAGGTGGGATAGACATTGTGGAAATTATATTGCTCAGTATCTGATTTGTTGCATTAAATACAATAAAAAACTTATTTGAAGTTGTGGCAATAATTTATGTGTGATTTGAGATAATTTTGTAGTTGTTGTAGCTTACCTTGGCACTATGTTCCTAGGAGGCAAGGTCCACTCCCAAGAATAGAGGTGCTAGTATTTTAAATTCATAGAAATTTTAGATTTTAGATTTTCTTAATGGTTGTTTGTGTTTACAATATTTCCAACACATTATCTCAACCTTGGAATTTATTCACATTTTAATAACTAATCTACAATTTTCTATTAATTTGTGTAAAAGGGAATAACTAACAATTTTCTAAACCATCACAGGAATAATGATTAATAAAAGAAGAAAACACACTTCTAATCATTCTTTGATAACAAATTGTAGTTCTTCCATTGTTTTTGTTCCATATATCCTCTTCACGTTTACAATGTTGCATTCTAGACAAACCTTTAATTTGTGTACACTATGATTGACTTCTTCCTAGTCTGTATAAGACCAACTAAATTTGGCTTGTTTGCATTCTAAAAGGCCTACAGCATCTACTCATACATCATAGTCATGTTCAACTAGGAAAGGGCTCAAAGCTTCCAAACTGGACAACAATTGTAAATAAAGGCTTTATAGAACACTACATTGTCCAAGTAGTGACTTGTGAAATGGAGAATGACCAAATGCAAAAAAAACCATCCAACCAGTAGCACCCATATCAATCTAAACACTGTATACATGGAAAGAATTTTGAGTAGGTGTGAAATTTGCTGCATTAATTTGGAGAAGATTTCCCTTACCACCAATACCTAACTTGAGCATGGTTTGAAATTTGAATTCAATTTTAAGTGAAATCTATAGTTCAAACACCATTGTATCACATTTGATACCTTTGAATCAACTGACAGTTCTTTTCATCTATAGAAAAACATATATTGGGACACAATTTAAATCTTACAAAGACTATACTCAAACCGCAGTTCAGAATCCTCTGTTTTAATCTTTAGTCATAGTTCGACGTTGGAAATACCCAAAATATTCTTACCCACGTAATTGCCAGAATACCTTAGCAATCACCAAAGAAAACAAGATTTGAGAGAATTACACATCAACTAAATTGATTTACCTCTGTAAGCTTGTATCTATTACCAATCCCCATACTTAAGATCAATTGGACATCAAAGTTCAAGTTGGAAGTCAATGGTACTTCGATACGGGATAGATTCCATTTGTTGCATAGGGATGGATTCATGGAAATATTATTGATATAAGTGTCAAGCTACCAGCACAACTTGACAATCATTAAAGCAAACAAGTTTTGCCAGAATTACACATCAGCTAAATTTATTCTACGAATACACTCTATTGGCTTGTTTGCTACCAATCCCACTACCTTATATCAATTGCTATCAAAGTTCATGTGGACGCTTAATGGTAAATCAACAACAGGGATGAACGTTTGATGCATTTGGATAGATTCATGAATGGTAACATGTACATAAATTGACTTCTCTTGAATTAAATTGTGTTTCAAAACTGATGGTCATAATAAAACACACAGTATGCACTATCTAAATCAAACCTACTATTTAATGAATTTAATTAAATACCTTCCTCCATCAATCCACTCAGAATTAAATTTTCAAATATCATGCCAAATCGAAATGTCATTGTCTACAGCAAATGCCAACCCTTACCATCTTTGTTTTGTCATATATCACTTGCCAGCCATTTGATGTGTGATGATCCTTGAATATAGGGTGTCTAACCACTATTTTCCCTCTCTTATCAATAATAAAATGCAAAACTATGCAAATTGTTGCATTGCATAGCATCCTCACATGAGTGATACACATTCTAGACATGGACACAAAGCTCGTTTTGTAGTTATCCCTCCAATAACACCCTCAATCTCCTAATAATTATACAGGTGACATATAGCACTTTCCAGTCCTTACCATCTTTTTTCCTCATATATCAAATGCCTACCAATTAATGTGTGATCGTCCTTGAAGATAGGTTGTCTGACTACTAGTTACTCTTCCTTGTCAATCATGAAATACAAAACTATGCAAATTGCTGAATCACAGAGCATCCTCACATGAGTGATACACATGCTAGACATGGCCACAAATCTCCTTTTGTATTTCTCCCTCTAATCGCATCCTCAATCTCCTAATAATTATACAAGTTTGTTGCAAAATTCTTTCCCTGTTCAAATTCTTACCTAAATGCCATTTTATACTCTATACAATCACTTCAAAACTTTCATTTATGTTGTAAGTGTTGCCTACTGTAAAAAAAAATGATTCCAGTTACTTGCCATAAAAAATAACCACAGGATTTATTGATTGTCAACATCAATCATGATACATGGAGTACCTGAATTAGTGGATGCTGAAATATAGTCATGTAATTCATATAAAGAACATGTAAATAAGATCCTATGATCTATTGATGCAATTAACTAGGATGTCAACCAAGGGAAAATCTATAAATAAACAAAGCCTTGGCATTCACATATTTAGTTCTGGAAATTGTCAAATAGTTTTATTGGTATATGTGAATTGTCAAACAGTTGATTGGTAGTTGGGAATGTCACAGTATGAGAATTCTATGTGTATTTCATGTATGCATCTTTCCTACATTTAGAATACAATAGCATTAGATGCAATTGTTTTCCCAATTAAACCAATATGAATTACAATAAAATTTCATATATTGCCAAGAACATTAGCAGAAAAGAAACTGATTTAGGGTTGCTAACAAGCACTGTCAAGCAAACAGAAAGAATGACAATAAAAAATATTCCTTCTCATATGAGGTTATGTTCATATCCTTTTTACTGAGCATTAGTAATCCCCACAAGATGAAATTGAATCCTTGTAATGGAAAAAGTGTGTAGTGACCACTAGATATGCTGAAAAGGGGGTTCTCTTCCTGCAACAATTCTCCAATAAAATAAATAATTGAAAGTTTACAATAATTCCTACTTACCAAGTGCAAGCTACGTAGCTTCTTGTGGTTCATGTAACTGATACATATTAAGCAAGTACAACATGCATACATGTCAGTGTCATGCATTTCTATGCCAAAGAAGTATGTAGCTGTTAACTTATTCCCAATTATCAATGAACAATTTGGGAATCGGTTTGAGAAACACTTGCATCAACACAATAGAAAGAAGCAAAATGAATTGGATCTCAGCAATTTGTTATAAAATCACCTGAGAGCAAATTCATCATCCCTATTTCATCCATTGATAAGGTTATTTTCTCTTGGATTGGAAGCCTTAGCATAGAAGTGGAATATTGTTGTGATGGTGAGCCATCTCTAGAAAAATCAGAGCTCGAATAACAACATGGGTTTATAATTTATTATTTTACAACAGCCACAGCCCTAACAGTTATTAGTAGAGAAATGAAAAACCATTCTTGGGCTTATACATGAAGAGAATCCCATAGCTGATTTCTCAAATTGCAAGAATATAATCTAAAACTTATGACTGGACTTTTATTTTAATCATTGTGTTGGTGCATACATTAGAGGAAATTTCAACTCAAAATGGGCCTTTTAAATCTAATTCAAATTCCTTGTGATCATGTGTTAGCCAATGAAATTTATTTAAATTTGAAATACCGTATAGGTCTTAAACGCTTTTTTAATATAAATTTGGGGATAGGTATCATAAAAAAAACTACTTTTTTGTTTGTATTTTCAACATATTTCCCTATGTTTTTACTCAAATTTTGATTGGGAGAGCTCGTTAAATTCGGAATTAAATTCCACATCCAACAAGTACCCAGTAGGTATACTTTTGACAGACCCCGCTACCTGAAAAACAAGAAATTAAAGTCCTCATCCAACAAGCTCTCTCGATCGAAATTTGAGTAAAAACACAGGGAGATATGTTGAAAATACAAACAAAAAAGTAGGTTTTTTCTTTTCTTCCTCCAAAATTAATAAATATTATTTTATTATTTTAACTATTATTTTATTAATTTTTTTAGGAGGCCCATTTTGAGTTGAAATTTCCTCTAATGTGATGTACTAATTATGTATCCATCCATGTGACAACTCAATCTACATACACACATTTGTCTTTTAGGTTTAGCATTTGGGTTTTTTTTCTGTTTCTTTTGTTTGCAATGTAGAAATCCAAACATGCCCACATGATTGCTTGTTTTCAATAGATCAATAGCACAAGTCCTCAAACAACAATGCATGTTGAATGTGGGAATGAGGATGTTTGTTAAAAGTATACGCATACTGTGTTTTGTACCTTATTTCTCATTGATCCATTATTGATGCCTCCTCTTGTTGTGCTTTCATGGAGGTTTTACTTTTTCCCATGCTACATTGGTATTGGATACCTTAGACTTGTAATTTTTCATCATTCCAAACATTCTTCTTTCTTATGCTTTATATATGTATATTTCATTTGTGTTTACATATTTGATGAGAGGAGAGTAGAGTGCCACTCTTTGTTCCTTAAGCTCATCAAAATGTGTCACTGGATCATTTTATATACCTTATTAGATTCCACCTTTACTATCTTGCAGAACTCTGCTAGTGTGAGAGATATCACAATTAGGGGAGAAGTGTCAACTATGAATAATTTAGGTCTCTTTGTAAATGCAACAATAACCTAATCTTGAATCACGTGGAGAATGTACCACGCTAAACAACACCAAATATGATGGAGTGGAACCTTTTAAATACTTACTACAATGGGAACTTACATAGAATGGGACCTTTTAAGCCCTTAATACAACGCGATTATCTTTCCAATTTCAAGAGCCTTCCAAAATTTTAAAACAAACTGGAATAACAAGGAGAAACAAAATTTTGAATGTCATGAATGCATTCAGGATGTATCGGTTTACTTACCAACTCTTTACCATGAAGCTACAAGTAATTTATAATATAAAATTATAAATATATAAAAAAAGACACGACTTTTAGCTTTTATTTTATGATGACATAATTTTTTTATATTTATGTTCTATATTGTACATTATGTTTGGAGCGTTAGGAATGCATCTCCCCCATACTCGGTTGTAGAGAACCTTGCTACTCTCGATGTAACAAGGTATAATTTATGTAGATGGACAAATAGAGCTTTTGTTGTCATCAATTAGAGGCATTCTAAAGAAAAATAAAAAAAATATTAGCATGCCACCTTCCTAAAAGATTTAGTAGACCTCCCAAGCCACAAAGACAACATAAACACCATCACCCTGGATGTGAGCATTACCGGCTCAATGTCAACATAAAACCTAAAATAAAAATAAGATCACCTTGTATCATTGAAGCCAAAATGCACAAAGGTGACTCCTCTGACATGATCTGTACAAATATGTTGGGTCTCATTCAATTAATTTTTCCAAGTGTTTGGATTTCACCAATCCTATGCCACCAAAAATTTTAACTCTCGCTTACTTTGTGAACCTGTCTAGTTCTATCCTTATTAGTATTACTGAACTTATTTTTCTTTCTACAGTTGATATCTAAGTGTACCTAATCATTTAGATCAAATTCCTGAATCTGGATAGTTATCATCGAGGCTATTCATTAGCATTAGTGACTTTTTTTCATTACTATAGTTTTTATCCCATCCAACCTAATCATTTGGATCATATTCCCAAGGATGGATAGTTATCATCCACGCTAGATATTATTTGGACTTTGTGCTTGGATACTAATTTTAGATTCATGTGTCCAATTGTTACAACACCTATGATGTCAAAGCATCTTGTTATCTCCCCTCAAGCCTCAACCACTGGTGTCGTTGTTTGGAAGGAAAATATGTATGATAATATAATATAGTATAATTTTATTAATGTCGATAGAATGATCTCAAAAGTAGTTTAATATGACTATTGAGTACAAAAGTTTTGATCCAAAGTGGGAGTGCAAAAATGGCTACTATATAAATCAAGGTTCATAAAGTAAAGTAAAGTATAGATCTAAGATAAGATATGAAGGTTGCATTGATAATGGAAATCATATCTAGGAGAAAATTATTCAAGGAAAATGAAACCAAGATATGGAATACAAATAGTGCAAACATAAACATATCATGGTCTACTAGAGGTATCTCCCATAACATCTGATTTTGAGTGGAGAAAACTTTGGACAAAATCTTTCTTGGAGGAGGATTTGGAGGTGGATTTGGTTTGAATACTGTGCTTATAATTGGAAGAGGTTTCTTGTAGGAACGGTTGAACTTATGGCATGGTTTATTTTCATATATTAGCATTCCTGATCATATAGTTTTTTTTTATAACAGAAATAGTAAAAGGAGGTGATATTAAACAGGTTGTGCACAACCATTCATTACACAAAAAAGAACCAAGACTGAGATTTCTTGTTGTTCAAAGGACACAAAACAAAAAATGGTCCAGAGGGGAGACCAAAGAACTCCACTTACAAATTTTACATAAAATCAATGGACAGTGGTAGTATATATCCTAACATACTGCTGATTTAAAAGTAAACAGAAAAACATAAACAGAGAAAGCCATTAAGGATTTATCCTGGCTGCTTAACAGGTTGTTCCATCGACTCCTCCTCCATTGGTTGAGTTGCAACAGGGGTTTCACAGGCTTGACTAGCTTGGTTCATATTAACCAAACACTAAAGATATTCCTGGATTATATCCACTTTTCCCATCATCTCTCGGAGGTTGGATTTGGTGTCATTAATTCACGAGTCATGATTGCTTATTTGATAGGAAGTGTAACTTACCACCTCACCCATATCCTTCACCTCTTGCACCAGAGATTTGTTATCCATTATGCCTATTGGCATCATTTCATACAAGTGATGGAGATTCTTTTTCAAATCTGCAATCCCTACATTCTCATTTGTTTGGTTCATGATGCCTTGCCAAGGGGAGCAAGAGACAAGGGCTAAGCGAGAAAGACTATTGACGGCACCTTCCAAATCTTGGGCTTGTGAACCAAAAAACTCACTAAGGGACGAGTGAAGAATATTGACTTCTCTCAGAAGAGAATCCCGGTCAGCTTTGCACTTATAGGAAAGGGTACCAATAGTTCCTTCCTTCCAACCAAAACACTTACAACCTAAAACCAAATTGCTTTCAACTGAGAAAACCTCACCTTCAGAAAAATTGAGCTTGAGTCCCGAATTCAAACGCCACAGAGGACCATCGTCACTAGGAGAGAAATGACAGGAGAAGAACGCAGCAAGGGAAAGCCTTTCTTTCACAAACTCCCTACAGCAAGGAAGAGAATCCCATAGTATCTCTACAAGATATCCTTCACCAACTCCGGTGAGAAAACAGAGCGAGCAAGGTTCAGGCCATTGTTTCTATGAGCTGCAGCGTAAGAATGGGGTCTGAAAGAAGCCATAGCACAAAATAAGATAGGACCTGGAGTGTGCAAGTTGCAAAGACCATTACTCTAGATAGGAATGGAGTTAATAACATCGAGAATCGAGGAGGGCGGGAGCACAAGCGACGATGGCATGAGAGGTAGTGGAGCAAGCCAAGAATGCACTGGGGTCATGATTAACGTCCTTTGGATCATGATCATTGCCATGTTTAATGGATCACTTGTGCCATGATCTATGTTGGGATCCCATATATATAAAATCCCTAGCATCGAAACCTTGGAGATTGATTATTTTGAGCATTGGTTAGTGGCCCTTCTATGCAAAAAATCCATTAGGGTATGGGTAAAGGGGGGGAATCAACCCCATTGAGCTTCAAGTGCCCTTGTGGGAGAGAAGCCTCCTCATTTACCATTTCATAGGCAATGACATTGTTTGTTCGGAGAATATGATAAAATTCATAACGGGAAGAGAGCAGAGCAACAACTTTTTCATACAAACGATGACATGTTATGGAGCCAGTAGTGTATCCATTAATCATTTAATCTATGACGTGTCTAGAGTCACCAAATGTTGCTACCTTGTCTATATTTGAGTCAACGAGAATCCTCAATCCTTGTAGAAGGGCTGTCCACTCCACCTCATTATTAGTCCTGCATCTAATTCTCCAAGCATAGGTTTGTTCAATTTTTCCTTCAGGATCCATAAGGATCCCTTCCGCACCTGCCACCCCTGGATTTCCCTTAGAGGAACCATCGAATAAGAGCAAATAGATATTCTTTTCCCTAATCCAAGCCATGAGTTCACTGCTGTTTTTCCTTATTTCCCATGTGTGCTTACTGTGAGGCTTCTTGCTGATTATGGTGTTGGACTGAGGGGAGTTCTTGTCTTTTAGATAGATCTTACACCAATACACATGAGGATCCATGATATATTCAGAGTGAGGAAATATGATACTATTCGAGGTGAATTTTTCAGCTATCATCCCTACAGATTTGGAGACAATTCATGTAGGAACCACTTTTTGATCTTTAAAGAAAGCTCTATTTCTTGCTATCCATAGTTTCCAGCAGACATTCTTGGGAATGGTGTTCCATAGCCACCTAAGAATGGGCTTCTTTCTAAGAGAGCTAGGGAGGTTTTTTTCCCATTCATCAAGGAGATGAGGAACTGATCTTGACGGGTTGAATATCAATCCCAGAGGGAGAACACACTGCCAGAATTTCAAAGAAACACTACAGTGCATGAAAATATGGATTGTTGTTTCTTCTTCATTATTGCATAGGGAACACCGAGAAGGACCCTCTATCCCTCTTTTTCGAATATTTTCAGCTGTAAGGAGTTTGTTGTGGATTAAGGAACCAACAAAAAGAGTTAACTTTGGGGATGTTGTCCGAATGCCAAATTTTTTTCCATATGTGCTCACTTGCTACTGATTCCACTGTAAGTCTTTTGTAACCTTATTTGATCATATATTTCCCATTCTTACCCCAACCAATACTATCCTTTTTAGTCTCTTTGATTAGAGACATTCCCTGCAGAGAAGTCATCAGAAGATTCTTAGCTTCGTCTAGATGGAAGGGGGGGTTCAATTCTTTCCAGCTCACCCAGATTCATTTTGGGTTCCACAGAGAGAGATCATGAAGAGAGAGTAAGCCTTCGCTTCTAGTTCATTCGGCCAAGTCATTCGTTCCTGGGAGAGATGAGAGGGGGGACTGCCCAAGAATTCTGCTTTCCCAAATCTTGATCTTTTTTCCATTTCTCGAAATACAGTAGGAATGCGATTGGATTAGATTAATTGAGATTTTAGACAGTTGCCAAAGAGAGGTTCCCTTTCCTGTCCATTCTCCTTCTAGCATTTTTGACCTGGGCCTTTTGATATATTTTTTCCTGATTACTTCTTTCCGCTATTCCTTACCACCAGTAACCAATCTCCAAATCAGTTTTTCTTTCAGTGCTTTGTTCATTTGCTCCGGATCACTGATTCCCAATCCTCCTCTGCATTTTGTTTTTTTGACAGTATCCGATTTGACCAAGTGAAATTTCTTTCTCTGAGTCTTTCCCCCTTGCCAAAGGAATTTTCTGATTTCCTTACTCATCGAACTGGAGTATATCGGATAGGAGGAGAGGATAGAGTGAATGAGAGTTACCTTTCCTACCAAATTTAACCATTTAGAGCTCATAGAATTGATTTTGTTCTTGATTTTTTGAATGATCGGGGTCCACATAGCTGAGGCACAGGTTTTTTTAACAATTGGGATGCCCAAGTAGGTGAAGTGAGTTTAGTTATAGTTGACTTTGATATGTAGGATTTGAGATATGCTACGAAGAGTTGTAATGTTGCAATTTTAGCCATATAGCTGACACTTTTTCAGGTTAGCCGAGATTCTAGAGGAACAAAGGAAGATGTCTAAGGGTTTCAGGAAGTTTCTTGCGATTTGTGGGGAGGCTTTGCCTAACAAGATAGTGTCATCGACAAAGAGAGCATGGTTTATTTGATTGACTCCAGATCGGAAGGAAAGGCCTGGGAGTAAGCCTTCAGCTTGAAATCTTGTGAGTCTCCTACTAAGAGAATCCACAACAATGATATAGAGAAAGAAGGAGAGGGGGCACCCTTGTCTTATTCCTCTAGAATCTTTAAAGAAATTTGTGGGTCTCCCATTGATTAGGGGGGCTATCTAGGGAGAGTTTATGCAGGCTTGGACTTGGTTTATGAAGATAGGAGGGAACCCAAATTTTTCTAAAACTGTCAGGATGAAGGAATTCCTAAGACGATCAAAGGCATTTTCCAGATCGAGTTTGATGGCCATACCTGGTTCCCCTATCTTAGTGCTGGAATGGATAGCTTCTTGAACCATAAGGATATTGTCACTGATTTGATGACTAGAGATGAAGCCTCATTGATTGGGGGATATCAGAGACCGGACAATTGGCTTGAGTCTTAGAGATAGGAATTTAGAAAATATTTTGTATAAGGCATTGCATAGAGAAATGGGTCTTAACCTTTTGATGGAGGAGGGGTTTGCTTCTTTGGGGATTAAGGCGAGGAAGGTGGAGTTTGTGGCTCCCCCCATTTTTCCTTTTGCCATCCAAGAGATTAGTCGCATGAGGTCCTTCTTTATTAGCGACTAGAAGGTTCTATAAAATTGGATAGGGAATCCATTGGGCCCTGGGGCTTTGTCTGGATGAAGGGACCAAATGGCCTTCTTCACTTATTCCTCGGTTATGGGGGCTTCAAGATGTAAGGTTTCTTCTGGGTTGATCAGGGAAGGGATGTCCCGAACCATTTCATCCATGCATTCCTGAGTAACATTGTCCTCATCATTATATAAGTTTTCAAAAAAGCTTCTTACCTCCATACTTGTAACAGCTTTGCCAGTGATGAGAGAGTCGTCATCGCTTTTGAGCTCAATGATAGTGTTCCATCTCTATCTATCCCTGCATTGATTTTGGAATAATTTCGTATTTTGGTTGCCTCCTTTGAGCCAAAGGACTCGTGATCTCATTCTCCATTCTTGCTCCTCCTGCCTTAGAATTGATTGTAGACTCTTCTCGAGTTCTATTTCTTTGAGGAGATGTTCTCTTGTGATTTCTATCTCCTCCATCTTTGCTTGGTGGGAATCCATGCTTTTGACAATGTCCTCTTTCTTTTTAGAGGGCTCTTGAAAATGGAGTTTCACCCATGACTTGAGGGCTTGATTAACTCTCTTAATTTTTTGCTCCCAGGAGAAGGCTGGAGTCCCAGGAATGAAGTACCGCCAGGAATTTTCTATAATGTATTTAACCCCATCACCCTCAAGCCAGAGATGGTTGAAGCGGAAGGGGAGAGGGCCTAGATTTTCTATAGGAGGGAAGAAAAGACAGATTGGCTTGTGATCAGAGATGGTTGTGTAAAGGAGCTTGGATTCTAGATGAGAGGATAGGAGATGAGTGTTTACAAGCACCCTGTCTAGGCAAGCACCAATGTGACCGGGGCCAATTCTTTTGTTACTCCACGTGAAGGTGCTGTTTTTAGGTTTGATTTTCGATAGTCCCCAAAGAGAGATCAGGTCTTCAAGCCTTTCCCAGAAGGGATCCCTATCCTTTGTTCCTCCTTTTCATTCTTTAGCAGAGATGGTGACGTTGAAGTCACCTACTAAATAGCAAGGAAGAAACGTTTTGTCAGCACTTTGTGTTAGGATTATTAATCCTCCCTTGTCCAAATTTGGTCATATGTCTAAATCGGGAGTCCATCCAGTCTATTTATAGTCATTAGCACCATTGGTTAAACTTGACCAAATTGGGGCACATGTTTCAGTTACAAAAGTGTGGGGAACACTAATTGAGGCTCACTGCCACTTATTGCACTTGATTGCATAAGTTTAGGAGTCTCCTAGATCAATCCCTACAATTTAGGAAGCAACTGGGAGTGCCGAAACCAACCAAGGTCAGTTGACTTCAGCTGATGACTAGTCAAGCCAAGTTAGGAGTCAGTTACATTCAGTTCTAGCTCTCTACATTCAGTTAAATAATGGTTTAATTAATTGCACACATGTGGGGCATTTTTCTCAACTACCACAGTCAGTTAACCATTATTTAATACTAAATGTAACAGTTGGTTGTGTTTTAGAACTCCGGTTATGATTTAGACAAGGACATT
>LPNX010320744.1:52667-69004 GCA_001517045.1 Pseudotsuga menziesii | reverse complement strand
AAGCCTTTTGCACTGTTTCATTATTCAATGGCTGAGTAAATTGTGAGATCTTCTTTGTGAGTTGTGTGTTTGTCTACAGATCTATATGCTCAAATTTAACACTTTGATCCTCAAGGGATTTCCAAAAATTTTCCTTCTGGGCTTGGATGGTTGGACCATATATGTTTCCAATCCAGAACATTTCTTTGGTCTCTTTATTTTCTAGCTTGACTAGCATCCAGTTCTTATTTTCTATAGCCGAAAGCATTGCAAATTTGTCGATGTCCCACCAGCTGAGAAGACCTCCTGAGGCACCCATTGAGCTTATGGCATACCCTTCTCCCTAGGCAAAAAACTTTTTAGAGTGGCTATACTGTCTTTCGTCAATTTTTTTGTCTCCTGGATAAGGAGGATTGAGGCCGATTCCATTGTTTTGAACCTTTTAATTACTTCTATTTTTTGGGAACCTCCTAATCCTCTACAGTTCTAGGAGACCAACTTCATTATTTCTTAGAGTTGCGAAGTGCCCTTTATTTTTCCTTTCTTTCCTCTTCTGCACTAAGAAGGTATTTGCTTGCCTGGGAATTTTTAACCAGGAAGTCTAGATTGGATTGCTTCCCTGCTGCTTTTTCCCTTACTACTTCTTGTTCCCTTATTATCTTGTTGGAATTTCTTCCTTTTCTTGAAAGGGGTTCTTGTTCCTCAGTTGAGTTATCTGTGGACTCCTCCGAGCAAGCTTTTGTCTTGGATCGAGTGACTGAACCTTTTAAGATTATTGTAGTTGCCTTCATTTCATCTGTCTGGGCTGCCTCCTCTTTCGGCTCTTTTGTTTTACACTGGGTTAGATCTTCTACAATGGCCTCTTGTTTTGGGGATGGGTCTTCTTCCACATTCTCCTCTGGAGGGTTAGTCTCTTTTTCTTCATTTTAAAGTGCTTCAAACCTATTTCCGGAGGTGCTCTTTACTGTAGTGTGAGGCTGCTTTGCTGCTACACTTTTTTCTGTTCTTTTCCTGCTTGCTACATTCTAGCCTTCCTCCTGAACCCCTTCTTGAATGATTTTATCTGGTTTTTTTTGGCAAGTTTTTGCAAAGTGCCCATATTCATGGAAATACTTGCATTTGAAGGGGATTTGTTCATAATCCACTGTTTGCAAATGGTTTCATCCGTCTATGGAGATATTGATGGATTGCGGCAGCCATTTCTCTAAATCTACCTCCACATAGATACGGGCACACGAGAACATTGGGGGTTTTGGCTCTGACTTGTCCACGTATTTGCCCAGCGTGTTTCCTATTGCTCTGAAGTCCTCATCATTCCAACAATGCAGAGGCAGGTGTGGAAGCTTTACCCAGATTGGGACTGTCTAGGTATGTCTTTCTCTGGGTTGAAGGAAAGATCCCATTTGTTCAAATACATTCCTCTTGGTCCCATGAAGTAGGGGTCGTTCCTGAAGATGAGATCCCTATCTTCCTTTTTCTCAAAGATGAAAGTGAAGTATCCTTTTCCATAGAAGATTTGTTGCACCTCCCCTTGAATGACGGTTCTCCAGTTTTTATTTAACCATACATCGACTAAGCGAGGGGATGGCCAAAGCCCTGTGAACAAGCCGATGAGCCCTTTTTCAGAGAGAGTAACAACGTTTCGCTTGGAGGCGACAGAGGAGAGCTTGACTTCTAGCACATCTACACATTTAACAAATCGAGAAGGAGGGATGGATGCCATGGAAGGAGGAAGAGAAGCTACAATGCTTTGGAAGCAGACATCGACGAAAGCTGGATCCAGAGGATCCATGGGAAAGCCGAGCAGGCCTATGAACCCTAGCCTGCACACCTGCAAAAACTCAAAACCCTAACTCTTCAAAAAAAAAAACAAATGAGCTTTGTAAAAACAATATTACCACTCGATGAAAAGATTCCTGATCATATAGTTGACATTCATGAAATTAGATGTTTTTCTAGTTAACAAACTTGTGAAAAGGAGGTTATATTTGACCTTGTGATTTCTACAAATCACAAACAACAAATTTGAATTGTTAACGCATTCTTTGTAACTTGAAGCTATATGCATAAACCAGATTATTTTTGCATGGAAAAAGATAGTATCATTTGTTCATGGTTAGCTCAATTGCTTGCCCTCAAGTGACTTGTTAGCCATATCATTTCATTGTGTATGGATGTGCAGTAGAGATGGATTTTCATTTGAGGAATTGAAAACACTAGGGATGGAAGTTGTAAATGGGATTGATTTCCATTATTTAGATGATGGAAATAAATTTCTTCACACCCATGATATTTGTATGCATGTATACTATTGTATTTTGTGAACTTATTAATATTACTTTTGTCAGCAACCATGTTTTCAACTTCAAAACGTCATAATCCATGGCTTACTACAAAAATAATTTAATCCACTCTAATACACAATGATTGATGCATTTTTATTGGACTTCCACAACCCTAGTTTATGCCACCTATACTATTTTCCTTGAATTTTCTTATAGGTATTTTATAGGAACTCAATATGCTATAGGTACTACAAGTTATGCTTAATATGTACCTGTATCAACAACTAATGATGTTGGTCCTTTGACTGACCCTTGCTTCCTATGTTACTCCATAAACAATACAAAAGACATGAATACATGAATGAATGCCATACAAGTTCACAACTATGTGACTAATAATGAAGCAAACTATCTGTCCAAACAAGAAAGTATCATGTTGTGGGAGGATAGAATTATTTCCAAGCCAACTGTGCAAGAGAGTATAAGCTTCCATAATATGTAAAGAAGCAAACTATGTCATGACTAAAGAATTTCCTACTATGGGAGGAGGATATAATTCCTACCAGGCCAGATGTGCAAGAAAGTATAAACTTCCATAATAAGAAAGTGTGGTATAAGGCCCAGTAGCTAACCCACATGTTAGATATTCCAGTATCAGATGATGACTACCTCAGGTGGTTGAGTTGGAAATCAAACAGGGCACTAAAGCTTCCTTCAAATGTGATACAAAGAATGCTAGCTCCTTCTTTCAGCAATGTAAGGGAAAGTGCCAACTACGACGAACCATCCAGACAATATAAGCTAAGGGGAATCCATATATTTCTTTACCATGAATATATGACATCCCTAGCATAAATACTAGAATTACATTTGGGCAAAGGATTCCTTGCAAAAGGAAAACATCATATTCTGGCCATTAACCCATCATAAACTTTTGATAACTAAGAATCTAAAGTAAATAGGGATCCATCGATCATAAATTATTGAAGAATTATTGTCAAGGATTGAGAATTGAATTAAAATTCAACATATTTCCCCTTCACATCTGAACACAATGTTTCAAATATATTCGTTGGAAGTTAGGATTGATTCTTATGCACCTTGGATCCAAGTTACAATCCCAGTACCAAACAATAGGCATCCCTAGGGTGATAGAATAGGAAATTTTGCCTCCTAAACATAGGGTTTCATTATGTTACCCCCCTATTTGTATAGGGTGTTCACCTTATGTTTTCAGAGGAATTCCAGGCTGATTCTTAGATCTTCTGGAAATGGAAAATGGGGAGATAATCATTTCTGGCAACGTTGGGTCAACTTTAAACCCTAGAAAGCAATTCTGGTTTATTTTTGGAAGCCATGATAGTGAAAAAATTCATCAAACAATATAAATAAAGGTGAAACTTGCAAATATGGGCGATTCCTCTAGGTTGACTCAATCTCATGGGCAGTTATGGGTATGTCCTAGCCTCCTAACAGCCTTAAACATTCATCCTGGGAAGTGTTTCAGCCATCAAATAGCATGTAACCACCCTAATTCTTAAATCTAGGTGCATCTTAGACACTTCTAGGTAGTCTTATGGAGATAGTATTATTGCCACCCATTGTATCATGTTATCTCTACCCAGAACTTCATTGTTTGACTGGTTGAATTTTTGTTAACTTGCTAGTGCTTCTACATGTTGTTACCAGTATAGCAAGTCAAATCCTTTAGACAATCATAACAAAACCTACTTAGTTCTGGAACTGTTAGGCTAGAAACATTATGCTTTAAGTGCTAGGTCTAATATTCCTTATCGATATAGCAGTAAGTACCCCTGTCATCCAAGCTTTCAAAGTACAAGGTCTAGTGAAGGAATCAGTAGGATTACCCTCATCAAAATTAGGGGTAACATTATCAATGTATACCTTTTCTATTTGTGGATAAGCTAGAACTATTGAATCTTATACTATATATACTTATATCTTATAGATACATATGGTGTTCATATATACTACTCATGGTAGGATTGGTACTTCTACATGATATGGTATTGGATACACCACTAGATATGGATATGAATGAGCAACAACTTGTTTTACAACCCTAGTTTATTCCACCTTTACTATTTTCCCTGAATTTTCTTATAGGTATTTTATAGGAACTTAATATGCTATATGTGCTACAATTTATGCTTAATATGTACCTGTATCAACAACTAATTATTTTGGTCTTTTGACTGAATGTAACACCCCAAAAATTCACAAAAATTTAAATTTTTTCTATGTGACATTTAATCTTAAGTCACAGCCTAAAAATGCTAGTTTAATAACTATCTTTAGTTTAATTAATAGATAGATTACAAGAGAAGACATTAAGAGAAACTTAGGAATTAATTTCTCTTTTGTTAACTGTAACTAAAAAGCTACAGAATTTTACTTACTAACTTGTAAGTCACATGCTACTAACCATATTTAAACTATATTGATTTTCAATCTTGAATAAAATGTTTATCAAAAGTTAAAGAGTTTCCAATTACTGAATTCTGATCATTGGTTTGTTTGTAAGAATAAGTATGATTCTGATGGTTGTCTTTCTTTTCTTATTGAAGGGTCTTAAGGTTATCCCGAGGATTACTTAGCTTTTCGTAAAGCTAATGTAGATCCGATGCTTGTACAGGATTTACAGGTAAACTTACTTCCAGGTTTACGATGTAAGAAAATTATGATTCGAAATACTGAACAAGTAAGATAGAAAAGATTCTTGAACTCTATTTAATGTATATATTATCTAATTGCATGCATTCCTAGGCTTGTAGCAGAGTTTTCTTTACCTAGGTAGAAAAATGGAGTTGGTAGTGATGATCATTTGTTCTAACAGATAAATTATGGCATATAGTCATCCAACATGCTTTTTAGTTGAAAGCAGTATTATGAGCCTAAAACATTCTCCATGTTTTATAACTATGCACTTTTCGATGATAACCTAGAACTTCCCAAGTCCTAATGTTATCATTATTAATTTTGCACTAGAAACTCACTGCAAAAACAAACAAGCTAACCTAGGCATATATATTCGATGCATAACAAATAAACTAACCTAGGAATAACAATTATCATTGTTAAAATGGTAGTTTAAAACTAACTATAAATATAGCAATATTATCCTATGCATATCACCAATGCATAAAATATTAACTATAACCTATCTAAGACTACACAATGCATATATAAAACTATAACTTAGCTCAAAGCTCCAACATACCAAAATATGATTTGGTTATTTCTTTTACAAAGGTAATAGTATTATGTTTACCATTCAATGCAGGGTTATTGTGCAAATTTCAAAACTATATCAATACCATAAGAATTTCGATTGAAGTGGAATCCACGTGGTAGATTTTCACTGGATGGAGGGTTTTGGAAATGAATCCGTAAGCAAAGGCATTCAAATCCTTACCCTAACACTCGTTGGGTTTCATTTTCTATTACTGTTGGAAAGGGAGCATGAGCCAATAGGATCTTGGCCTCCTCGGATCTCTGTAACGAAGGTCACCTTTTTACTTGTTCATGGCATTAATGGTTCGTAAACTCGGGTTCCCATCCACTATTGTTTATTTGAGCTTAGCTGTAGACTTAGCAGGTTTCAAGCTTGGGGTCTTAGCCATTATTGTTTCTCTAACCTCGTCTATGGTGTTAATAGGCTTGAAGCTATGGTTCAATGCCTTAACCATGAGCTCAACGTTAATACTGTAGTTACTCTTGCTTGTCATGGCGTTAGCAGGATTACTGGTTGGATTTTTTTTCCAATAACGTTGTCTTCGAGCTCGACCGTGAGCTCAACGTTTATACTGGTAAGTTGTTTCGAAATCCTCCAATCATTTTTATTTTATTTTTATTCATTTATAACAGGATAAATATTAATAGACTAAGCCATGGTTTTTTTATGGTAGGTGAAGAAGATACATGCGAAGGTTGAAGTGATTCTCTTGAAGCTGAAAGGGTGAGCAAGAAAGGCTTCGGGTAAGCCTCGGTTCCAACCCTGAGGTACCCTTCGTCGTTTGTGTGTGTTTGCAGTGATGTCGATGGTGCTTGTGGATTATTATAGCGGTGTTCAAAATTTAATGGTGGTTAATTGTTGTTTGGTTTTGGGAAAGAAATGGTAGAGGCCGTAAGGCCAGCTTTAGTGAAGAACCCTTAGAGTTTCACCAGTGAGCTACGGCTCTTGTAAACAATGATTAGGGTGAATATAATAATTTTTTAAGGTTTTGATACCTTGACTAAATACTGTGATTATGTTTGTGAAACCTCCTCGGTTCTCTTGCTCAACGACTGAAAATACGTTTGAGGATATAAATTTGTAAAGGTTTTTGGTGTTTAATCAAAGTGGTTACTGTATTGTTTAAATACTTGATAATTTAAAGCTTTGTTTAAGGTTCTTTCTTTTAAAAGAGACAGAGCCTATGTGCCTGAGCGTAAATACATGTTAGTGCTTGTTTTTGTAGTTTGGGGTGTATAAAGAATTAAACTTAGTAAATGGTTTTTTTACTATGATAGCAAATTGTTTGTAAAAGAATATTCTACTGTTGCAAAAAATGGTTAAGGCCAAAGGAAAAATTAGTTGTTGCAAATTTTATTTATGCACTCTATACTGTAAAAAGATTAACCTAGGGTTTGGTATTTAATTAAACATTTTTGAGGTTTAAATTAGTTGATTATCTTCTAATTTTTAATATTTGTATAATAATTAGGTTATCTATAGATATTTGATTTGTTTGGTATAAACAATAGTTAAATAGTAAAGTCTTATTTTTAATTTGAAGAGATGGAAATTTATCCTATTTCATAGTAGGTTCTATAGATGGTTATGAATGGTTATATTACTATAGATGTTTATGAATGGTTATAATAACGAGTAGGGTTTAAGAAGAACAATTTACAAAAATAAATAATAATATTAATGTTATACTGAATATTTACAATTTTTGCTTCCTAAGTACTTAAGATACTAAAATACAATAGATGTTACAATCTTAACCATTTTCAGTCTATGGACTGCTCATCCTGAAATTACTGTGTTAGATGATTTCAAAGAACAGTTAGAGGATTTAACTGTGCATTATTTATTGTAATATATCTAGAATACTTGTTTATAAATTAGGTATCTAGAAAAATAATGATGAATGGTTTTTCTTTACTAAGTGTAAATATATAGCTTGTATTTCAATAATTATTTATTGTGTTATACTATTCATAGTTAAATGACTGTGTGATAAAAGCTTACTATAATGGACTCTATGTAAACTATTAAATTCGATAACGGTTTCAGATCATTTTATCCATATATAATCATTCATATTTACCTCTAAACAAACCTTCTATACTAGAGTACTTCATCATAAGATGAGTGGAAAAATGAAGAAAGGAATTTTACTAATTAACCATTCATTTCTAATTTTAGGCTTACCTATTCTGTTAAACATATACAAGTAAACTTTCCTAAATAAAATGGAGACTTAAACTATTTGTTAGCAGATGCAAAGTATCTAAGTAATAATAGTAAATGTAACACCCTGATTTTGACCCCGTTGTATTAAATGTACATGATGTATATATTGTAATGATCATGGTGTGGAGCTAAAGGCCAAGGCCCCACCATTGATCGGTTATGCTATGTTTTGGATTTAAATTTGTCACCGACGGTGTATCGGGGCATGCGGCATATATTATGTTTGTCATCATATAAATATGCATCTACAATTAATTAAATGAACCCGACCAGCTACGATCACGGCAACTAAATAGAGAAGGAGCATGATTTTCACAAGGATGAGGATGTGGGGGAATTTGCCAAACCTTGGCCAATGGGGTAAAAATCCATGTGTTATCTTCCCTTTGTTTTATCCAACCACTGCCATTAAAAATTATTGTTGGTAGTTAAGGTAGTTATTGTTTTGGGAGTGGGTGTGGCAAGACTATCAGTCCTTTCCCACACACACACTCCACTCATGGTTGACTTCACAATGGCAAAGAAACCACTACCAACACTGAAGCAAGCATACCACTCTCTCCACGGTAGTGCTGAAGCTCTCAGCACTTCCGATCTGAATTCTCCATTGCCTGTCGTTTTTTTCATTCCTCACGGTGGTATGTTCATCCATGCACAGAGGTAGAGCTATTCATCTTCACGTAGGAGTGGAATTCTTGTTCTCTCTCACGCACAGAACCCTCTGGGTTTTACCCATGTAGTTTTTCCCCGGCGGATTTGCGGATGATGTGGTCGTATCCACCCCCCCCCCACCAACTGATTGTGGGTTCTGCATTGTTGCTCATGCTCACTCACAGGCTGGGAGACTGTAATTTCTTCCCCAGCGTGATCTGTGTAAGTCTCTTGATGAATCCATTGCCTGGGACGCGCTGTTGTCTCCCCACTTTTGTTGGTATTGTACGTTGATACATTTTGGGACTGTGGTTTTCCCCATGCTGTGAGTCATGTTTGCTGCTATGTTTTGAGGTTGCTGTGGATTGTTTGGAATCGTTTTCCCTGTTAAGCTGTAATAGCTGATTGATTGCATGTGTGCAATGGCTAGTCTTCGGACTGCGTTGGGAGCAGGGATGGGGGCTTGGTTTGCTTGATAAACTTGGTGTTTGGAAACCACATAGATAGAGCTAGAGGGATGGATTTCTTCTCCACAACCCCTGAATAGCACTGGAAGGGAATGCAGGGCTTGAGGGACTGTGTAGTAGAGAAGGGACTAATCCCTTGTGTTGGGTGTGTGTGGGTGTCTTAGAAGTCAGGCTATTTTTGGTGTAGGTGTTCTTGGCTCTGCAATGAGCTCACCAGCTTAGCGTTTAGCCTTTCCCACTCCTTAATGGCCTGATAAACTTGACCATGTTGGCTTGGCTGTCTTGTTGATGGCCTGATAAACCCAACTGTGTTGGCTTGGCTGTGTTTTGTGTATCCCTGGCTATGTGTAAGCCTGCTTGTTCCCTTATTCCTTGGAGAATCATGCCCAACTCGGGGGTGGCAGCGTTGCTGAGAGGTTAAGGAGCACGCTGGCCTATGGTTGGGTGGAACGTTGCAGCGACGTAGCTGGTTTTGGATTAAGTGCTCTCGTCCATTTCTACTTCTGCAACTATATTTACTATTAATGACTATAATGGACATGTTGAATGAATGCTTGTATGAATGTATGATGTTTCCGCTGTGTCTGATAGACAATTGCATCTGTGCATGATAAATGTTCATGTGTGCATGTCCCTACTTCAATACGTTTGCTTCAGCATTCTATTTTATCATTTTTATGCATGTACATGTTCATGGGGCTCTTAGTCCGTGTGTTTGAAGCTTGAAGTTGCATCCTCTTCGCCCGTCGGAGGCATGGGGACATGACAGTAAACCTAATCATGGCTACTTTCATTCTAGTAATTTACTTGCATAAAGATAAATAAGATAATAGAATGGAACCTGGTAATTTTTAGAGGAGACAAACATCCCAATGAACCCGTTCCACCCAACCTTTTCCTGAAGATAGATCAAATGCTTGTCTTAGGACCCCCGCTCCTGTCGATTGTTCCACTAGGATGATTGTACTCTATGGAGAAATGGGATTCAATACCCCTGCAACTCAACATAAGTACTATACATCAGTACTTTAGTCCTCAACATTAAAGAGCTCAACTATCAAGTTGCACTAGTTCTGAAAGCAAACTTAATCACTCAATCCACTTCTTTCTTTCCCCTCATCGAATCTCTTGTGCACCTTTCTCAACTTCAGAAATTTCACAAGGTAAAGAATGAACAACCTCCTATTGAATTCAATGGATAGATATATGCATGCCTAGGTCTTTTTGGTCAATTTTTCAATTAATGAGCCACCTGCTTTGTTCTATTTTCTTGGGGAATATGACCACAAAATTAGGGAAATATCCCCCTGCAACAGCTAGAAGTGATTAAGGATGCTTCCATGTGTCATTTTTCTCTCACCCCACTTATATTCCTCCCAGTGGGTTAGTGGACACTCATTCAAAAGCCTCAGGCTATTTATCTCATCTTTTATTTATTAATTAATAAAATATTCAACATAATTAATTACAGTCATCTTTGACCCCACTTGGTCAATAGTCGTAAACTTTACAATAAAAGTAAAATAAAATGTTTTCTTAAACATAAAATGTTATTTAAATTGGGGTACGTGACATAAACCCCTCCCTTATGTCCAACATCATCCTCGATGTTGCTTTATCCATCATCCTCAGAGCTGCCCTGGAACAAAATTGGATAGACTTCCTGCATATGACTCTCCAATTCCAAGGTTTCTTCTTCTAGACTAAGGTGCTTCCATTGCACCTTCACTTGCCCAATGGTGTGATTCCTAAGCAAGATCTCCCTCTTGTCGAGGATACATTCCAGTTCCACCAGAAAATATTCTCCACGATCCAACTGTACATCATTCCCATCTATCACACGAGTAGCATAATGTACATATTCTTTTAAAACAGAAATATGAAAAACATTTTGAACTGTAAGATTCTGTGGTAAGGCCAATTGGTATGCCACCGATCCAACTCTAGACAATATATCGAAAGTCCTACAGTACCTGGGTGCTAGCTTAGCACAACTCCCTAATTTTAAAGAAATCTTTTTAGTTTTTACCTTAATGAAAACATGTTCGCTCACCTGGAACTCTTTATGATTTCGTTTAAGATACTCTTGACTCTTTTGTTTGTCTTGTGAAACTTTTAAATTACCTTGTACATGCTTCACGGTTAATTCCATTTCCTTAATAACTTGGGCCCTAGTATTAACCCATCAACGGGGTTACTCCATGAGATGGTAGTATTGCATTTTCTGCCATATAGAATTTCAAATGGGTTGAATTTTGATGAAGCTTGGTAGTGGTTCTTGTATGCAAACTCAACCAAGTGTAAGTAGTCCTCCCATTTACTTGGTTGTTCTCTAACATACATCCTTAACATATCTTCCAAAATCTGATTTACCCTTTTTATCTGCCCATCCATTTGCAGATGAAAAGATGTACTGAAATTTATAGTATCTAGACCTTTAAATAAATATTTCTAGAAGTTTCCCATGAATTTAGAGTCCGTGTCATAAATTATAACTTTTGAAATTCCATGCAAACGGAAAATTTGTTTCATAAATATTTCAGCAATATTAGAAGCCTTATGAGTGGTCTTTACTGATATAAAATAGGCTTCCTTACTGATTTTGTCAACAACTACCATTATAGAATCATTCTGGTTTTTATTTTTATGCAAACTTGTAATGAAATCAATGTTGATTATTTCTCATTTCTAGTTAGGAATTGGTAACAGTTGTAATAAACTAGATGTATGTTGATGTTCAGTATTAAACTGTTGACATTCAAAACATCTAGCAATATATTCCACCAAATCATTCTTCATATTTGGCCAAAAGTAAATTTTCTGTAACATAGTTATTATCTTCTGATAGCCAAGGTGTCCCGAATAAGGACTCATATGTATTTCATTTAAAATTAGAAACTTAACTTTAGGTACGTTAGGTATATACATTCTATTTTTATAATGTATTAACCCCTTTTTATTTAGAATATAACATGTTTTTAAACTTTCTGTTACATTTTATGCCACTTTAGCTTGTAATTTTTGGTAATTTTCATCTGATTTTCATCCTTCTTCGAACTGATATTCTAAATCTGTTTCGTAAGTATTGATTGTTTCCATAAAATTTAATCTTCCATTTTTGCTCAGAGCATCAACTACTTTTTTTCTTCCCCTTGATATGTTGGATCTCGAAATCATGTTTGCTAAGGAAATATAGCCACCTAGCTTGCCTTGTGTTTAAATTTGGTTTATCCAACATATACTTTAAACCCTTATTATTCGTCATTACGATAAATTTTCTCCCGATCAAGTGACGGCACCACATCTTTAATGCATGTATCACAACAGCTAATTCTATATCGTAAGTAGCGTAATTTTTCTCATGAATTTTAAGTTTCCTGAACTCGTATGCTATTACATGTCCTTCTTGATTTAAGACCCCACCAAAGCCATTGTTGCATGCATATGTGCATACAACAAAATACTTGTTAGGATCCACAACTCTTAAGATGGGTGGAGTAGTTAATAATTCTTTTAATTTCTTAAAACTCTCTTCACATTTTTGATCCCATACAAACTTTTTTCCTTTCTTCTGTAGAGAAGTTATGGGATTCACAATCCTTGAGAAACCCTCAATAAACCTTTGATAATACTTGGTGATCCCTATGAATGACTGTACATTAGTCACATCCTTTGGGACCAGCCATTCATTAATTGTTTTTGTCTTATCTAGGTCAACTGACATCCCATCTTTAGTTATTACGTGACCCAAGTATTGTATTTTATCTTTGAAGAAGTCACATTTACTGAACTTGGCATAAATTTGATGTTCACTTAACACTTGTAAAATTATTTTCAAATGTTCTTCGTGCTCTTCTTTAGTCTTAGAATAGATTAGAATATCATCAATAAAAACTACTACAAACTTATCTATATATTTATGTAATATGTTGTTCATTAAACACATGAAGAATGTTGGGACGTTAGTTAGCCTAAATGGCATGAAAACAAACTCATAGTGACCATATCAGGTCCTAAAATCCATCTTGAAAATATCCTCATCCTCATCCTTAATCCATACTTGATGATAACCGGATCTTAAGTCAATTTTTGAAAATATTGTTGCTTTGCGCAACTGATTGAACAGATCATCTATGCAGGGCAATGAGTATCTATTTTTAATTGTTATCTTATTAAGCTGACAGTAGTCAATGCATAAGCGCAGAGTACCATCCTTCTTTTTAATGAAGATGGTTGATGCTCCCTAAGGAGACACACTTGGTCTTATATACTTTTTATCTATTAGTTCTTTTAATTGTGATTTTAGTTCATTAAGCTATAGGATTTTCATCTGGTAAGGAGCTTTTGAGTTAGGCATCGCCCTAGGTACCAGCTCAATAGTGAAATCCACCTCCCTTTTAGGAGACAATCCCAGAATTCCCTCCAGAAATACATTTGAATAACCTCTCAGAATTGGTATATCTTCTCATTTTAGCTTGTTTTCTTTATTAATGTGCTCTTCATTAGTTATATTTACAGCAAAAACTTTACATCCCTTCAGAACAATCCTTTTCAGTTGTAAGGCAGAAATCTGTTTGATTATTGTTTTCCTAGGGATTCCTTTTACTGTTACCGTTTCTCCTTCATTATTTAAATAGATAAAAGTTTTATCAAAACAATTTAACACTACTTGATGTTGTTCCAACCAATCCATTCCATTTAATACATCATAGGAGCCTAACGGAAGTTCATTCAGCTTTATAGAAGTTTCAAACTGATTCATAAACAATGTACAATCTTTCACAAAACCGATTACTTTCCTTTCTGCTCCTGTAGCTAATTGAACCAGCCATGATTTTGAAAATTTCTCTACTGGTAGTTTACTTTTCTCTACTAAACTGGGAGAGACATAACTCAGGCTAGCCCTTGGGTCAATTAAAATAGAAATAGGTTTATGATTCAACATACCTTCTACTTTCACCATGGAAGTCTGATATTCAGCCTGTCTATTTTCCAGCGCTGCATTGATTCTGAGAATCCCCCTCACTAAATCACCAACCGTTGTATCTTCGTGCACATGATGAATGTTGTTGACTGTCTTCTTCCTGTTAGGAAAGACTGATACATAGTGAGTTCCATGGCATTCCCAATATTTTGCCGGTTCCTTACGTTCAATATTTTTAACATAATTACTATGATTATTTGCAAATTCTTTATTTCTTGTGACAGTAGGGTTTTGTTGTGGGTTACCTTTTGAATTACTTCCTTGAAATTTTCTGTTAGGAATATTGCGTGAGTTATTATGCCCAAAATTCTGATAAGGTGTGAAATTTTTTTTTCCTTGATTCAAAATTATTATTAGGCCTTTTTATTTTCCAGTTTGGCATGTTCTCCCTTTTCCAATTCTGCTCATAACAGAGATCTGCTTTTTGGATAGCCTCTTCAAGGGTCTTGGGATTATCATATTCAAGTATGTCCTTAATATGAAAAGGTAAACAACTCAGAAACCGTTGTACCTTAGGTTTTTCATCAACAATATAAGGCACATATCGTAGTAAGCTTAAAAATTTACTATTTAACTCTTTCATACTCATGGTTCCCAACCATAGGTCATAAAATTCTTTTGCTCGTTCCTCGTAATATTGATCTGACAGAAATTTCCTTTTAAAGTATTTCTTAAAAGTGCTCCAGTTTATATTCTTCTCTTTTATGCCCTTAACTTGCTTTATGTCATGCCAACATATGTCATCTTTTCTATTTAAGTTATATATTGTCATTCTTGCTTTTAACTAATTTGAATAATTATATATCTGAAAGTACTTTTTCATTCTGGATATCCATGCTTCGACTTCCTCTCCTTTTTATGTTTCGCCATTAAAAGTTGGTGGTTTAATCTTTTTGAATTCCACAGAAATCTCTTCATAGGGCTTGTACTTCTTCTTTTTAGAGAGATAATTACTCTCGCTACTATCACTAGAATACTGGTGTTTCTTTCTGTGTGAGTTACCATTAATTTTAGAAGAAGATCTGCTTTCAATTTTAGATTGTTTTGGCCTTTTACTCTTATGTTGATAGGACATAGTGCTATATTTTATCTGTTTATCCTTTTCTTCGTTATAAAACTTTTCCAACAGTATTTGATTTAGCTCCTCCTGAGCTCTTAGGATTCTCTCATTTTCTTTTTTAACAGTCTCCATTTCAGTTTTTAGATCATTAACTATTTGCAGTCACATTCAGATGAGTTATTAGTTATATCTTCTTTAGCAGGTTCTTTTCCAGAATTAATTTGTTCATTTAACGGGGGCCTCTCTTCAGCATGGGTGATTTCATGAAGATGGGTAACACTTTTTGGCCAAATTTGGCGATGAAAACCTGATATTTTACTCATGTGCTAGATAGAAGCCCTCAAAACGCATATATGCCATGTGAATTTTGACTTGCAGTAAAAAAAAAATTGTAGAATATTATGTTGGCTTCATAGTGATATTTTTTTAAAAATATTCCAATGTCATTTAATGTGTGAATTTTTGCATTTAATGAACTATGTGACCTTAAAAATTTGAAGAAGCTAATAAGTGGCTCGTGTCCACGTAGAGTAATTCAATCTTGCATTAATAATTTAAAAAAATATATATATATGAGCATGATCTACATAAAATGCAGTGTAATGTGCATATTTTTTTGTTAATTTTTTTCGCATTATACAATTATTTATTATTTTTCAAAAGGGACCACATTCGATTTCAGCATCGTTTTAAACACATATTTGTCCATGTAAAGCAATTTTTTCTATTTTTTCAAAAATTGAAAAACCAAAGATACCCTTTTGAAGAGGACACGTCGATATGTGATGTGTACATTTTAAAGAATTTTTTGGCTGTGTATTTTTAACTCTGCGGATTTTTCTTTGAGCTGCTTCGAAGTTGCAGTGTGGTTTTCTAAGTATAAGTTTTAGAAGTAATTAAAAAATAAATTTCATATGAATGCCAAAATACGTGTATGATACCTCAATGGATAGAAGATTCGTTGGTGAATTTATCGGTATCAACTCCGCTCAGTTATGTGCTAGCAATGGCAGGGTTTACAGCTCTGCAAGGCACAAAAAAATTTTCATTTGTTTGAATGTGGGCTAAGTCTATTTTCTTAAGCCCTCGACCGAGGTATTAACCTCGACCGAGGTATTTAAATACCTCGGTAAAGGTCTTAACAAAACCTCGACCGAGGGTTTAACAAACCCTCGGTTGAGGTTTTGTTAAGACCTCGACCGAGGTATTAACTCGGTCGAGGTCCTAGTCAATCTTAAGAGTTATAAAAATGGGTCTTGGAGTATTAGGAGTATTAGATATGATTGATCAAATGGGTCTCAGAGTATTTGTAGAAATGGGTCTTGGAGTATTAGGAGTTATAGATATGATTGATCAAATCTATGACTCCTATTACTCCTCAACCCATATCTACAGATCTACACATAAAATTTAGAGGAAGCAAAAT
>LPNX010320744.1:5541-36991 GCA_001517045.1 Pseudotsuga menziesii | reverse complement strand
TATATATATAGATAGATAGATATTCATTAATTTAAACAAGGAATCTTTACAGAACCATAACAATCACAGGTTATAACCATCATTTTTTTACATGCAGTAAAACCATAATAGATGGTGGCCTTAATCTTTAACAAATTATTAATAGGAAAAACCCTAGTCATAAGCTCCTCAATATTTTCCACAACAAAAAGATGTACAAGAAACCTTAAACGCAGAGTATAGTTTTTTAATAAACTTATCTTAAGGTTGCAGTTGCCTGTTGTCATCTCACGACTCAATATTTGGGTCCTACCACCACCAAGAAAAAGAAAGGGATTAACTATTGTAGAGTAAAGAAAATATGCAAAAGACTGTTAATAAAATGAATGAGGTTAATAAGCACTTACATGGGCATCCTAAGACGCGGTCCTGGGAGAAGGTGACCTCATCGCCTTCTTCCCAGCACCAAAAACCTACAAATGAAACAGAGTAAGTTAGTCTATAACATTTTAACTCTTCTTAACCAAGAACCAGCAACCCTTTGGGGCCATTTTTCTTACCATGACGCTGGGTATGGGTGGATAATGGTTGGATCCTCCGAGGGCCCTTATCCCTCCAATTCTGCACACAAAAAAAAGAAAATTTTAATCAATAAAAGAAAACCAATAATGAAAATGTACCAAGCTAAGTTGCAGCAACATAAATTTTACCTGCTATAGAAGACTATGCACTAGATGAAAGTTATGATGGTCTGAAGGAGCTAGGAAAGATAGGCCACTAGCAAGGTTAAACTCCACATTTTCCACCACCTCAGAACATAATCAGAACCAGTAAGCATGATGATAAGTTCATAGAAGAAACCCCAAGTTATAGAGCCCGACCCTCGGCAAAAATTATGAAAAACCCAAAACAACTTTAATGCAGCCATAGGCCAAGTGAAGGTCTTTAGAAACCATTTTCACATCTCATTGTTATCACCATCCAGGTGTAGGGAATATGGGAGTCCCGTACTACCTTGTGGACCCGGTTGCGTTGTCAACTTGCAGCCAGGGAACACCATTCATTACAACCCCAAAAGTTCCATTAAAAGCACACAGACAAGTTTATTACATAGACTATTACGAATCAAATTCTTGGGTATTGCACTAAATCACAAACCATACTATATGTCCACACGGAATTAAGCCTTATCATATCAAAAGCAAACCATAGGACATGCAAGTCAACCCATGTACAAACCTTAACATAATAATACATATATTGTCACTTTTAAACCTTTACACTCATGGGATTTGGACTAATGCCATCGCAATCATGGCTAGTCACTTAACCCTTTCTTAAGGTTCGAGCAAGTCTTAGCTTAAGAGTTAGGACAAAACTTAAACCTTTTAAATATTTATTTTATGCATAACCTTAACCTTAGTGAAATGTTTAAACAAGATCCTCCTCCCTTGTGATAGCATAAATAATAGGATAAGCATGTTTAAAGATTGAATTGAAAACCATGAACACTCATAACACATGCATGATAATATTTATGCCACAGAGGTATAGGGCCTCTTCAAATTCATTAAAACCAAATTGTGTTTTCAGGAGTAAATAGTTCCTTGTCTCTATATTCAAACCAATAATATCTGCATGGAAAACATGCTTGTACAAACCCTAAGTCTCATACTTAGTGGTAGGTCATACATCTGTGATAAGACCAAATCCTTGTAAAAAGCACATTAAAGTTAAATGACAGACTGGGTCAAAAAAAGTATAGTCTCCCACACCTTAATCTAGGCAGACCTAACTTAAAGATAAAACTTTTAATTAAACCGAGTTATATAAAGTACATCACCTAAAGGAGTGTGGTTGAAGGTTCCCAAAGGAACTGGCCCTATTTTTCATCAATGATTCTTGTCGTAAAATGTAGGATATCATATTTTAGAATCAAAAGTAAAATAAACATAGAATACTGCTAAAGCAAAGGTAAAAATAACAGACATAAAAAAAACATTATGTCCGATTTTTGGGTGTGTTACACCAATCTAAGAAACTTTCCTAAATAGAATCAATCATTCCTAGATATAAATAAAAACATAAATCGATTTATGATTGATACATAAACAAGATCTAATTGATACATGTTAGATAATTGTGCAATGACATTGAGTAAAACATATCTACTGATGAATATAACATCAAATCCAGATCTAGAATAAATAGCCTACTGTAATTAAAACATAAAGTAAGAACATGGCACCATTGCTGGGAAAACCGAAATGGAATAGTCATTCCTCCCAACCAACTCCTAGATCAGCCAAGTTACTTGCTCCAGAACCCTTGATCATGTTCATTGAAGCATGAGAGAAAAATCCACTTAATGCGCCATCTCTTGCATTATCAGATTCAATTCCCGTTAAATTCTAGCCTCCTACTTGCTAATGGACATACTATTATACAATATTTTTCCTAGGACTTGGTCATTTATGAGCCTCTTGCTCTTTAGCACTCAACTAGGAGTGGTGACCTAATTTTGGGGAAGATTCCTCCTACACTGTAACATACCCAAAAAATTGAAAAATAAATATTTATTATTTATTTCAGAAAAAAACATTCTGTTAAATTTATTGTAAAGTTTATGACCAAGTGGGTCAAGGATGACTGTAATTGAAGAATGATTTATTTTAATAATTAAATAAAGGAGACACCTATCCAAGGGAGACTGAAAAATGAGTTTTCACTGACCCACTAGGAGGAAGAAGTAGCTATAGAAGGCTGATTGACAAGTGGCAGCACTCGCATTTCACTTTCTAGATGTTGCAGGAGCATAATCCCTAAAAAAGTGGTCATGTTCCCTGAGAGGGGGAGCTGAGATGGTGGCTCATTTAATTCCAAAACTGACCCAAATACCTAGGGAATATTATATAAACCATCAAATTGAGTAGGAGGCCCACTACTCATTCTGATTTCTAAGTGAATGAACCTTCTGACTGCTGCAAACTAAAAATTTAGGAACATAAGGAATTTGATGAGGGGATAGCTAAAGTGATTTGTTGAGTTAAGTATGCTACTCGGTGCTAAGTTGCATTAAGTTTTATTTTGTGGCAGATATATTCGTCCTAGTGGTTCAGTGAACAGGCTCAAGAGTCCTAAGAAAGTAATTTTGGCTGCTTCAGGAGAAGGTTGGATCAAACAGTCTCCTCTGGGTGTTTGTCCCTTTCTGCCTATTATCCAGTTTCAACTGTTGTTTAATTCTTCATTTGTACTTTTATCAGAATATGCTCAGTAACTTTAGATATAATGATTGGATACGTTATGTACTCTTTATTTGGAAGTTGTTAAAATATTTACATTTTTATTTATTTCAAGTTAAAAGTTAAATCTATTGATTTAGTATTTTCGGTAAAGTATTCTCTTATCCTGGATAATTTTCTTCTTCCTCTAGATAAAATCTTTCGAGTATTTCTACAATATTGTTACCTTATTTTATACAATTACTAAAGTACTAGTATTGGAGGTATTACCTCTGTTAGTCTAGGTTTTTCTAATAGTTATTTAACTCAGTAAAAGTCTTTGGAAACACCTTATGAGAACTAATACAAGAGTTAATATAACATTCAATATTGATTTAGAGATTATCATAATATAGGTATTCTAAATACAAAGATCTATAAATATAAATATATATAAATATTACAACAATAGCTTATATTAGGGACATATTCTCATTAGCTCTGTAAACTAATTAAGGGTTTGAATCCATAATAGAAACAAACATATTAAAGTATAATAAATCTAATGTTTAGATCTAGTTATCTTTTTTTTAGTAAGGACGAGTTATGGCTCTTTCTTTTTAACCATAGAATCAGTTAGGAAGAATTTAAAATATAAGTATTAACTGAGCTAGGCAGCCATTTTTCTTAAAAGGTTAATAACACCAAATTGAGATGATCGAGATACTGTAGCACTATTTACATGCTACCAGCCAAGTTGGTGTTGTTATCTACAACATTTTTTTCTTATAGAAGGTTACAGACAACCTTAGGGATGAATATTATTTACTACCGAAACAGTAATTCATCTAAGAAAATACTAGTACTTAAATTATGACCCTACGGCCTTCTTTACACACAGTCGTAGTGGAAATGGACTCATGGCTTTATCTAAAGATAATTACGATAGTATAAAATGGCCTCATGGTGACGATATCACAAACATTTATACACTATAAAAGAAACTAACAAACATAGTAGAGAATGGAGAAAGTCTATTTTAGGAAATATTTAAATATAAGAAAGGTTTACATGGCGTTTATGTATGCCTCACAGAGTCATAACCATGGCCTTATATTAAATACAAAACATAAAACGATAAAACTTATAATCAAGTGGAATGATAGTAGAATCTACCAATCGTAACCAAATCAAACCAAGAATAAAATCGATGTAGCGATTATCCTTTTGTAGGAAATATATATATATAATTAAAATAAGTATTCATAAGGAGTTATATAATCCCGCATAGAAACCCTTACAAGAAGTAAGTCTAAACAATAGTTAACTCTAATAGAGGCCTTATGACCCTCGTCTCAAAAGCGTACATGAAAGGGAAAAGACTCCATGGCCGAAACTCTTAGTTTGGTAGATTAACTACAAAACAAACTATGAATAGTAAAATAACCATGTATGCTATTAATAATATCAAATACTTTTACAAATACATCACGGCTTCACCATGTTAATAACATTACAACCTATAAAAAAATAGAGGATTTGATAAACGAAATGAAATACATGTTAAAACACAACATCCAATTTGTTAAACAAAACAAGGAGTTTATACAAACCCTCACATGTATTTTCCATGATATAACTATTATATTATCAAAACTAGTAACAAATTTACGACAGGGTATTTATAGCCCCCAAAAAAATATCGACAGAAAGAGGCTCACAGCCTTATCATTTTTCAAATTATACCACAAAATGTAAACAAGACTGAAAATTTTAGAGTACATTGTTATCAAAACATACATAGTCGCATGGAAAAACAAAGTTACATTTTGTTAAATTAAAGCATGGAGGTATACAAGCCCTCATGGGGTCTTTCAAATTTAAGCAATTTTTTATAGAGACAGTCGTGGACTGTTTTCTCTCAAAACCCTATCATAACTACAAAACGAATAGCATAATCAAAACAATGATATTTAAAACACCATATTTACAAAAGTGGCATAGTCGTATGACTCCACGGAGGATGGGAAAATTCCTTTACAGTAACAAGTTCATTTTATACCAAAGAAAATGTATCACTTTCACATCGATAGCAGGCGTGGAGATAAAAACCCCAAGAGCACAGTAACAAGCTCATTTTATACCAAAGAAAATGTACCAAGGTCCAACCACAGAGCTTTGAAAGATCCAACCACAGAGCTTTGAAAGGTAAATCCATAGTCTTACCGGTTGAAAGATCTTCTTGGCCAGTCCTTAACCCACACCATTGTTACAGAGAACCATCCCGGTTATCTATTGGACGTTACATTATTTCTGAAGGTTAAAATTTAAAAATTAATAAACTTGATACAGGAAGAGAATAGGGTAAAGACAATGAGAAGGAAGCACATTACCTTCCCAATGATGATGTTTTCCAACAAGATGAGAACAAGGCTTATTTTCCCCATCGGCGAGCTGAGCAATGTTGGAAAGGTTCAAGAAATGACAAGGGCCAAGTTTGGAGGATCCTCCCTCTCTGTTCATGGACAGAGGTTTAACATAGAAAAGCACCCAAAGTTCAAACGCTTGTTCGAGAGGACAACTAACACCAGAAAGAACCCCACCGAAGGAAAAGACCCAGCTTTCACATCACATTAAAACCCTAGGGTTTTGCACCCTGTCCTTTTGCCGACATCTAGAGGTTTTATTATAACCACATGGCATGCATGTGATTGATTTTGTGACCCATCCTTTGTTTAACACTGACCACATATTGGTTATAACCTTTTTTTCATATATGAAGAACAAAGTCGTATGCATAATATCCCCCACCATGGAGTTTATAACATTGTTTAGTTTTAAAATTGTAACACCTCGATTTTGACCCCATGGTACTAAATTGCATATGATGTAAATATTGTATTAAATCATGGTGTGGAGCTCAATCCAAAGACCCCACCATGGATTTAGTGTCTTATGTATTGGAGATTAAGATCAATGTCAATGGTTTATGTGCTAGCCAGACACAATGTATTTGAGACACCATGCAAAATGATACATTAATAAAAATACCATGACTATATATGCACCACAATGTTAAAGTGATGGGGGCATGGTTTCACAAGGAATATGGAGGGGTAATTAACCTTGATCCTATGGAAAAAAGGCCAAATGTCAAAGGGAAAACCCATCAAGTTGTCAACCACCATTTTTGTCTTTTATGCCCAATCATCCAAAATTGGTGAAGGAAGTTATTGCCTTGGGATGGGAAAGGTATGGGGGTCAATTTCAAATTTTGGGAGTTACCCATTTTTGGAAAATGTTTTCTTGGCTTCTTGGGAAAGTAAATGCTAGGAAATTCCTTCCCAAGCCATTATTTGTTGAAATATTGTAACTTCGAAGAATATTCTATATGTATCTTTTGTGGTACCTGATGGTCCTACCGGGAGAACCACTTGTATTATCTTGTACCCCAATGCTTCTAATCGAAAGAAATAATAAGAGTCATGAGGTTGTCCCCTCTAATTGTAAAGGTGGTTCATTAGCACCCTAGTGTGGTTACTTGAGCCTACATGTGTAACTCGAGCCTACATGATTAACTCGAGCCTACATGTCGGATGAGTTAATTGAAGTGAACAGATGAATATAAATAGAGGTGTAGCTTTCCTCATTTGATGACATAGACTCACTTGAGTAGCACACTTGTGGAGGAGAGAAGTAGTTAGAGAAGGAGGAGGATCAGGTTTTTGATCTCCTTGCTGGTTTTATCTTTTATCTTTTTGGGGCATTTATATTGAGGAAGCTTTTGGTGAGTTTTTCCCTTTAGGGTTTTCCCAGGATAAATCTGTGTTGTTCTTGTGATGTTGTTTCTTTCATTGATCCTGTGTATATTATTTTGTTATGAAAATGAAATGAAATACTGATGTATTAGCTAAGCATATGAAAATTTAACATGGTATCAGAGCTAACCTGAACAGGACAGCTTTCACAAGGAAAAATAGCTCTCTCTCTCTCTCCCCGGAAGAAATTAGGGTTTCTTGCAGAAGAAGAATTTTTGAGTGAGCCTAGAATAGGATTGATCTCCTCATGAAAATAGAATTTTAGAGACCTGTATCAATATTTTTGGTTGGGTGAAACTCTGGGAAAGTCAAACCGTAGTTTGACCCCGAGCCAAAAAAACCCTAAATACTAAAACTGCTAAGTTTTGGTACATTTGCTATATCCTGATATTGGTGAAGGTTCATGAGTTGAAAATTTTAAATGCTGAATATAAAATCCTGATTTACACTGTGTCTGAAATTCAGCCTCGGATTCGCTATATTCTGGGAGATATGATCCCTCCAAGTTAGGGTTCCATAATCTTCCAGAATTCATCCCTAAATAGGACACATGGGGAGAATTATTGTAGCGTGGGATACAGAGGTCTAAATGAAATTCCTTAAGATTTTCCAGAAATAGCACGACATTTAATTTCTTTGATCCAAATTTCAGAACCTGAAGATGAACCATAGACACGTGGCATGCCGTACAACTTCACTATTATGAACAGTCCTGTAACAGGTCACCTTGGGAAAATGATCATAAATCCAAATTGGTGAAACAAAGTATGATGAAACCTATCATGTTGGATTAGGGACATGCGCTTTTACCTCAGTGCGAAATTTCAGACATAGAGGAGCATTAATTTTGGAGATATCACAGAAACAGTAACATGTATTTCTGCAGAAGAAATTGGAAAACTAGGGCTTCTTGTTCCGGGAGCTTCTCTCCATTGTTTTCAAAAAAGGAGTACATTGGACAACTCGATTTGAAGAGATATATATTTCTATCCAATCATATATGAAAGATTTCAATTTGTTAAAATTAGGGTTTCTCTGACAAACCCTAGATCAGCCAGCTCCGGAAGCAGGACAGACACCTCAAATCAGTAAGATCTAATCTTTTGCTATTTGCATTTGAGGTTCTCATTTCAAAGTGATCTATCACATTAGCTTGATGATAAGCTTGGTGAAGTTGAAAAATTCCAAGCATGGAAGTATTTGATCTCTCTGAAGAAAATAAATTGAACACCTACATGACTAGAGAGGTTCCAGTTCTAGAGGGAGATGAGCCTCAAAGCCTTACACAAAAAGAACTTGATCAAGGCCAAGAAGATCATTGTTGATTCAATCATGGATCAACTTGTACCACAAGTGTCTTCCCTAAAGACACCGAAGATGTTTGATTCCTTGATCAAGCTATTTGAAGATAAGAACTTAAATCAGAAGATGGCTTTGAGAAAACAGTTGAAGAATGTGAAGATCCAGAATACAGAACAACTTGAAGCAGTAGAAGAAGTATGCAGAAGTGGTGATAGCCACCTTGAATGGCCTCCCAGGATCATGGGATTCATTCATGTGAAGAATGTATGCCAGAAGTAAGTGATTACTTTCAGCTCGACTAATGAGAAGAGAAGAAGAAGATGGGAGCAATTGAATATCAAGCTCTCCCCATTCAAGAAGATCCCTCAAGCGATGAGGAATATGAAAAACTCAATTCTTGAAGAACCTCTTATTCATCTTATCATTTGGATAAGAAATGACGATTTCATGAATGAAGAAGATGATAAAGCAGAATGATCAAGATGGAGTCTAGCCACGAAACAAATAAAAGATAAGTATTCAATTGCCATTTCATGATATTGTTTTGTTATTCATTTGATGTGTTATGCATGATAGATTGTTTACATTAATACTACTAATATGCATGTGATGGGTAAGTAGATCATGGCACTATACAAATCTCCAGTGCTACTTATCAAACCTCTTTGCTGACATATTGGATTAGTGCACAATCTCAATGATGTCATGGTAGAGATGGAAGGCATCTAGAAAGTTTCTGTGAGATATGGATGAATGTTGTATTGGCTAAATAGTTGCATGATGCATAAGAATTTGTCATTTTGCATATGTTTTATGAAATAGTTCTAACCATGCAACTGGTGCATTTGAATTGTAGGAAAGGTCCTGTACAACCTCCTACAAGAAAAGAAGGATGGGACTTGTTCCGAAGAACAAGTGATGACAATTCAATAAACATGAATCTAAAGCTCCCAGGGTCAGAGACACCATGATGGAAGAAAGAGATTCAGAGACCAGTAGATCCACCTCAAAGGATGAAGACCACCATGGGTATGAGAGATAACTCAAGATGAAGAAAAGAATACTATAAAAGAAACTATGATCAAAGAATAACAGTTGATCATGGGGAATGATGTATACGATATGATTTCGAGACATAAAGGGAAGTACATAGTATCCTCCATATGGATCTACAAGAACATGTGTACAAACAAAGGTTCGTGATTTGCCTCAGAAATAATAGACCATGATATGACATACTCTATTGACCAGTATATATCAAGCATAGAACTACCTGTACAGAATGAAGAAGGAAGATAATACTCCACTTCAGGGGGAGTGAATATAGAAGATATCTGAGTTCGACACGGTATGACGTGATGGACAGCTTCTTGATGGATCAAGACTTTACCAAGAGTAAAGTGGGTTCCAACCTTCAAAGTTGAATGCAGAAGACTAGGATATGTTGATGATCTGACAAGACGAACTCATGGAAGATGTTATGATGAAAGAATACTAGAATGATGTATGGGATATAGTACCCAAACCAGAAGGAAAGAGTATTGTATCCTCCAAATGGATATACCAAATAGAGCATGCAGCTGATGAAAGTATCGAGAAGTATAAAGCAAGATTTGTGGCCAGAGGTTTCTTCCAGAAAAAGGGAATTAAATCTGAAGAGACACTTACTCCAGGAAGTAAGGTACACTTCCTTTAGAAATATCACGGTAGTTTCTTCCATGGTGAAGTAAAGACAAGCCTTCCTTAATGGTATGATTGAGAAAGAGTTTTTTTTCATCGAATAGTCATGAGGATTTGAAGTTGAAGCCAGATGGAATCACGTATGCAAGTTGAAGAAGGCCCTCTATGGCCTGAAGCAAGCTCCCAGAGCTTGGTATGGAAGAATAGATAGTTTCTTGTCGAGCATGGGATTTACCAAGAGTAAAGATGATCCTAACCTTTATCTCAAGGTTTTAGAAGATGAACTTGTCATCCTGTTATTATATGTGGATGACTTATCCTTGACAGGAAATGAGAAACAGGTCATGGAAAGCAAGACGAAACTAGCAGAAGAATTTGAGATGAAAGACCTTGGGTTAATGCATTATTTCCTAGGTTTGGAAGTATGGAAAAGTTCAGAAGAAATATTTCTCAGCCAGGGAAAGTATGTGGTAGAGATATTGAAGAGATTCAATATGTTGGAATGCAAATTCATGGCCACACCCATGGAATCCAACCTGAAGTTGTTAGCTAATGACTCATCAGAGTTAGTGGATATGACTCATTACAGACAAATCATTGGGTCATTGATGTACTTAAAAAATACCAGAACAGACATTTGTTTTTCTTTGAACACCTTAAGTCAATATCTTGTTCAACCAAGACGGGTTCACCTGGTAACTGCAAAACATGTGATGAGATATCTGAAAGGGACTATAGACTTTGGTTTATATTATGATGGTAGCCATGAGTATAGATTGTATGGCTACACAGATGCAGATTGGGCTGGAAGTATCTCAGATAGGAAAAACACATTAGGTAGATGCTTTTGGTTGGGGTCTGCTATGAGTTCATGGTTTAGCAAGAAACAGTCCAATGTTTCTCGTAGCATGGCTGAAGCAAGATACATAGCAGATTGCTTTGCTAAGTTGTGAATCCATATGGCTTCAGAAGCTGATATCAGGTCTCTTTGAACTGAAGATGGATACTACAATGATTCTATGTGATAACCAGAGTTGTGATGATAGAGAACCCTGTGTTCCATCGTAACACATAGAAATCCGGTATTTCTACATACGAGATAAGCTACAGATGATGATGTTTCAGTATTCCCATACTGAAGATATAGATGATGTTTCAGTATTTACATACTGTAGATGCAAGTGATGGTGATTTTGTATTTCTATACTGAATATAAAGATGATGATGCTTTCAGTATTTCTATACTGAAGATATAGATGGTGATAGTTCAGTATTCACATAATGAAGATGTAGATGATGATGGTTTGGTTGCTGATGTGCTAACGAAGCCTCTGTCTCAAGTAAAGTTTGAACACTTTCGAGACAAGCTTGGTGAGGTTCGGAAGAACCTTCCTTGAAAGGGGGAGTAGTGATGTTGCAATGGGATTGTATCATCCCTGGTCACTTGCCCTAAAGTGATCCGGAGACCTCGGTCCTCAAGAATGAAGAGGGATTGTATCATCCTGGGACATATGTCCAGAAGTGATCTGGAGACCTCGGTCTTCGAGAATGAAGAGGGATTGTATCATCCTGGGACATATGTCCAGAAGTGATCCGGTTACCTCGGTCATCAAGAATGTAGTAGGATTGTATTATCCTTGAACTTTGATTCAAAACGGATCTGGTGAACTTCGGTCATCGAGAAGGTGGTAGGATTGTATCATCCTTGAACTTCAGTTCAGAATGGATCCAGTGAACTTCAGTCATCGAGAAGGTGGTAGGATTGTATCATCCTTGGACTTTGGTTTAGAATGGATCTGGTGAACTTAGATCATCGAGAAGGTGGCAGGATTGTATCATCCTTGGACTTCAGTTTAGAACGGATCCAAGGAACTTCGGTCATCGAGAAGGTGGCAGGATTGTATCATCCTTGGACTTCGGTTCAGAATGGATCCGATGAACTTCGGTCATTGAGAAGGTGGCAGGATTATATCATCCTTGAACTTTGGTCATCGAGAAGGTAGTAGGATTGTATCATCCTTGAACCTCGGTTCAGAATAGATCCGGTGACTTCAGTACTCGAGAACGTGTGTTGATCCCATAATTCCAATAGGAAGGATTGTTTGAGTTCCACAACTATGTTGATCCCATAATTCTGAAAGGAAGGATCGTTAGTAACTCCGGAAAGACATATATCCCATAATTCCAAAAGGAAGGATCACTGACTTGATCCCGTAATTCCAATAGGAAGGATTGTCTGATTTCCACAGATGTGTTGATCCCCTAATTCCGAAAGGAAGGATCGTTAGTAACTCTGTAAAGACCTAAATCCCGTAATTCCGAAAGGAAGGATCGTTGGTAGCTCTGTAAAGACTTGATCCCGTAATTCCAATAGGAAGGATTTTCTGAGTTCCACAATTGTGTTGATCCTATAATTTTGAAAGGAAGGATCATTAGTAACTCCGTAAAGACCTAAATCCTGTAATTCTGAAAGGAAGGATCATTGACTTGATCCTGTAATTCCAATAGGAAGGATTGTCTGAGTTCCACAGATGTGTTAATCTCATAATTCCGAAAGGAAGGATCGTTAGTAAATCCATAAAGACCTAAATCCCGTAATTCCGAAAGGAAGGATCATTGGTAGCTCCGTAAAGACTTGATCCCGTAATTCCAACAGGAAGGATTGTCTAAGTTCCACAGATGTGTTGATCCCGTAATTCCAATAGGAAGGATTGTCTAAGTTCCACAGATGTGTTGATCCCGTAATTCCAATAGGAAGGATTGTCTAAGTTCCACAAATGTGTTGATCCTGTAATTCTGAAAGGAAGGATCGTTAGCAACTCTGTAAAGACCTAAATCTCGTAATTCCGAAAGGAAGGATCGTTAGTAGCTCCGTAAAGACTTGATCCTGTAATTCCGAAAGGAAGGATCGTCTGAGCTCCACAGATGTGTTGATCCCGTAATTCTGAAAGGAAGGATCGTTAGTAACTCCATAAAGACCTAAATCCCGTAATTCCGACAGGAAGGATCGTTTGAGTACCACAGACATGTTGATCCCGTAATTCCGAAAGGAAGGATCATGCTGATGTTTTGATGATGATGATGTTGATGTTTTGATGATGTTGATGTTTTGATGATAATGATGTTTTGATGATGATGATATTTTCATGATGATGTTTCTGATCAAAAGATCAGAGTATGATGATGATGATGTTGCTGATCGAAAGGTCAAAGTGCTGAAGATGATGTTGCTGATCGAAAGGTCAAAGTGCTAAAGATTATGTTGCTGATTTAAAGGTCAAAGCGCTGAAGATGATGTTGCTGATCGAAAGGTCAAAGCGCTGAAGATGATGTTGCTGATCAAAAGGTCAAAGTGCTGAAGATGATGTTACTGATCGAAAGGTCAAAGTGCTAAAGATGATGTTGTTAATCGAAAGGTCAAAGCATTGAAGATGATGTTGCTGATCGAAAGGTCAAAGTGCTGAAGATGATGTTACCGATTGAAAGGTCAAAGTGCTGAAGATGATGTTGCTGATCGAAAGGTCAAAGTGCTAAAGATTTTTTTGATCAAAGCAGTCAAAGTATTAATGATGATGAATACTAAAGATTGAAGATGAAGACTACATAATGTTGAAAAGCTTCCAATGATTTATAGATGTGTTACCCTGATGATGTTGATGATGTCCTCTATCTCTCTCCTACTATTGTTGTTGTTGATGTTGTTGTAGAATACCCTTCTCATTAAGGGGGAGTGTTGAAATATTGTAACTTCGAAGAATATTCTATATGTATCTTTTGTGGTCCCCAATGGTCCTACCGGGAGAACCACTTGTATTATCTTGTACATCGATGCTTCTAATCGGAAGAACTAATAAGAGTCATGAGGTTGTCCCCTCTAATTGTAAAGGTGGGTCATTAGCACCCCAGTGTGGTTACTTGAGCCTACATGTGTAACTTGAGCCTACATGATTAACTCAAGCCTACATGTTGGATGAGTTAATTGAAGTGAACGGATGAATATAAATAGAGGTGTAGCTCTCCTCATTTGATGACACACACTCACTTGAGTAGCGCACTTGTGGAGGAGAGAAGTAGCTGGAGAAGGACGAGGATCAGGTTTTTGATCTCCTTGCTGGTTTTATCTTTTACCTTTTTGGGGCATCTATATTGAGGAAGCTTTTGGTGGGTTTTTCCCTTTAGGGTTTTCCCAGGATAAATCTGTGTTGTTCTTGTGATGCTGTTTCTTTCAGTGATCCTGTTTATATGCTTTTGTTATGAAAATGAAATGAAATATTGATGTCTTAGCTAAGCATATGAAAAGTTAACATTATTCACCAATGTGCTTGATTCCTCACGCAACTGGAGATAGCTAGGGCATTCTCCCTCACATTTTTGTTGTTTTCCTTAATTTTTCCCATGGCTGGGAATTCGATTTGGGAAATGCTCGGTGGCTAAGATTCTCCCTGGGAATTTTTGCTATGGATTTCCTCATTGCCATAGCTAGGAAATTCTGGTTTTTTTTTGTTCAGTAAATGTGCAGCAGTGATTCACGTTTTGGGGGTTTCAAGGGGTCGTTTTTGGTCCTCCTTAGGCAGTTGAGCTTGTTGGGCATTTTCCCCATGATTTCTCGAGGTTTTCCTAACTATTCCATGCCCATAATTTTTTTTTTGTGTTTCTCAGTGGTATGGGAACCAAGATCTCCCGATTTGGGTGTGAATGATGGTCATTTTTGCTCCAGTAATGCTCAGGGACTTTTTTTGAGTTCAGAGTTTGACTTAAGGGTTTGTGGTGGTCGAATGGCCTCCCTAATGCGCAAGAACATTTTTCTGAAAATATATTTTCCATTGCAGGGTTATTTCCCCTCATCCATTTTGTTTTGGTTTTCCATGTACGTTTTGATGATACCCATTTGTTAAATGGTTGTCCATGCTTGATTAGCAGGTTCGCTTGGTTGGGTAAGTCCAAGGATCTATTTTTTAATGGATGGACTATGTGTTGAGGTAAATTTTCTGGGCTAAGTAATTCTAAGGGACCCATGTGTCATTGGTTAGTTTCCCTAGCAGCCTAAAAAGTCCAATTACTTATTGGCTTGGCTAGACAGTATGTGAAACCAAATAGTGCATTGGATTGATTGTGGATGTATTGTTTTGGATATGAGTGAGCCTGTTGTTCCCTAGTGCCTTGTGGAATCATGCCTAGCTCGGGGGTGGCAGTGATGCCGAGAGAATGATGAGCACACTGTCCTATGGTTGGGTGGAACGTTGCAGCAACATAGCTAGTTGCAGGACAAGCTTATTTCAAGATAAGTATTCTTATGTATTTTATCTCTGCATTTGTACTTTCTTATGAATTATTATGAATGGGTTGAATGCTTGAATGGATGTTATTGCTTCCGGTGTTTATTGCATGTTTTACACTCAATGCATGTTAATGACTTATGCATATGTTATGTTTTTAATCCAATTCATGTTTATGTTTTTATGTTCATGGGGCTATTTTTTCTCTTGACAGCAGCTGTGTGTTGGTTGTGTCCTCTCCATCGTTGGGATGAGGGGTGGGGACATGACAGTGTGGTATCAAAGCTCCGGTTTCAGCTTTGGGCCTCAATGGGCCATGAAGAACAAGCCTATGTGATTAGTAGGAAGAAGAGTTAGACATAATTTTTTTTTGAAATTTTCTAAGTATTGAGCACTTTTCCTTAGCGGATGAGAAAGTCAAATGTGAGCCGCAACGGCGGCAGAAAGGAAAAGAGTGATTCGCTGTAGCAGTTGGGTCTCCCGGAAGGAGCCGATGAAAAACTCTTCCTTGTCGACTGAGAAGGTTGAAGTGGGACGACCGTAATGGGTGGTTTTCCAAGAGTTGAGTTGCAGCTGTGGTAGACAAGGGAAGTTTGGGCCACAGCAACGGCAGGTGGAAATCAGGCATCGAGATGCAACAGCGGGCAAAATTAAGGATTTGAGCCGCAAGTGGGGAAGGAAGCTAGGGCTCGAGCCTCAATGGTGGGTAGAAACCAAGTTTTTTGCTGTCGAAAATGAAGGAAAATTTTTTCTAAGTGCTAGCGACGGAAAGCAAAAGAAGATCGGGGCCGCAGTTGTGGATGAAAGTTGGGGGAAAGAGCCACTACACGGTGAAAGAAGTTTTAAGATAGAGTCGATGTGCAGCGGAATAAATTTGAAGATAGAGCCAATGTGCGGCGAAAGAAATTCAAATATTGATCCAATGTGAGACGGCATAAATTTGAGGATCGAGCCGATGTGCAGCGGCAGAAAGTTGAAGATCGAGCTGATGAAATGGCGAAGGAAAGAAAGAAAAGAACGAGTCGCGACGGCGGAAAGAAAAGGAATATGGAGCTGCATGACAGCGAAAGAAAGATGAAGATGGAGTCGATGAACGTCGGATGAGTCGAGCTAACGAGTGAAAGGTCAGTTGAACCGATGAGCAGTGGATGGAAGATAGGGAAGGAGTTGCAACAACAAGTGGATGATGAGGAAGGAGCTGCCATGTTGGAAGCAAATTGAAATTTTCATCGAAACAGAGTTTTGACAGGGATTTTGAGTGGTATTTGGAGGGGCCAGAAAGATGAGAAATGGCAGCATGATTATGCACCAGATTGTGCAAAATCAAAATATCTACAAAAAAAATGAAGGCGCTGCCCTCGACCTGCCCTGCAAGCCCCCTTGACCCTCAGTCGTCCCCTTCAGACAGTTGTTCTTTGTGAAAATAAAATTATGTGTTTTGGGGAAGTGACATATGAGATAGCCACCTTCAAAAGCAGAATTTGAGATAGTGCAGTTAGGTAAAGTGAGTTATGGTTCAGCCATGAGAACCGACAACATACATGATGATGCACAGAACCCTAATGAGTACGAGGAAGATGCTATGGGGGAAAATTTCCATGTTGGAAATGCTGAGACAAGGTCAATGGGAGAAGATTGCAAGAGACTCCTCGAGATTTTGCAGCCACCATGGGAAGTCTAATGGTAGAGATGCAGAGTTAGAAGGCAGATAATGAAAGGTTGGTTAAGGATCAGGAGGAGCAGAATCAGTTGAATGCAGCCATGTTGCAAAATTTGATAGATATTCAGAGAAGGAAGAAAAAGAAATGTACAAGGACATTTCAATAAAGCAGAACATCATCATGTTATAGATGATGGGACACAATATGATGATGAAGCACATAGGATGAATGCCTTCATCAAAGGCATCATTGGACCATGGACATGGTAATATGTTCATTGTTGTGAGAAGAACATAACCTCATCTTAGAAAATATGGTATAGAAGAAGGAATAGCTGAACACCTCATCAAACCTTGGGAGGGTTCAGACCAGCAAAAGAATGTGCTATTAAGAAGGTCAATGGGAGGTAAGAATTTCAATGTTTTAACATTGATGGATTCGGTATATCTATAGGAAACCTATGTTGGACCTTGTGAGGTTGCACCATAGGTAAATAAATAATCATAAAGGTATCCATGTATCCTTGGAATGGACTAAAGCCAGAATTTATTTTGAATTCAAAGATGAGATGACATGGTCTCGTGGAGTTAGACAGGGGATGCCACTTGCATATTGATGATAGTATTTTTGAATAGACTATTTCTGTCTTGATTGATCTTGGATCGACTCCCAGCTATATCACCCCTGGATTTGTTGAGATGTGTACTTTGAAGAATTCAAACCATAGAAGGTCATGGTTAGTACAACTAGCCAGTAGAACCAAAGAAAAAGGGTTAGTGGGGTGGTAAGGGAATATCCATTGGTTATATGTTCTCCCACCTAGTTCTTATGACACTCTGATTGGAATGGATTGGTTAGAATCACATAGAGCAAAGCTTGATTGTTACAACAAGACTTTTGAAGTACTTGGATGACAAAGCAACCTAAAGGTTGTGAAAGGCATTCCAGAAGTGATCTCTGGAAGGAAGTCTTCAGCAATGCAGCTGAAGAGGTTCTGTGGGAAAGGTTACAAAGTTTGTGCAGCTCATGTTTTGGAGGAAGCAGAGAATGATACTCCTAGGTTGGAGGGATTTCATATGTTACGGGAATTTAGGAATGTTTTCCTGATGAGATTCCTTGGATTCCTCCAAAGAGGGACATTGATATCACAATTGAACGTGTGCTAGGTAAAGCACTAGTGTCCAAGACACCCTACAGGGTGAGTACACTAGAAATTATAGAGTTGAAGATACAGCTACAAGAGTTATGGGAAAAGAAATATAACAAGCCAAGTGTGTTTTCGTGGGGAACACCAGTTGGTTTGAGAAAGAGAAAGAAGATACACTTTGATTTTGTATTGGTTCAAGCAATTGAACAAGGTCACTATGAAGAACAAGTATCCTTTTCCTAGGAGTGATGACCTCTTTTATCATGTGAGAGGATCAAAGATATTTTCCAAGCTTGACTTGGGGTCTGGTGACCATCAAGTAAGAGTCAAGGATGAATATGTTGATAAGACAACCTTCATAGCAAGGTTAGTTCTTGTTCTCCTTGATGGCATTCTTAATTATTCTAAGAATGAGGAAGAATATGTGGAACATTTGAGGCTGACTTCAAAATATCTTAGGAAGCATAAGTTGTATGCAAGGTTGAGAAACTATGACTCCTATGAAGATAGAACTCATTAATTTGGTCACATTATTTCAGATAAAGGAATATCTAGAGACCCTAAAAATATTGATGCCATGATGAATTGGCCTGCTCCATGAAATTTAATAGATATAGGAACATTTGTGGGACTTGCAGGGTATTGCAGGAAGCTCACTAAAGAATATTTTGTAGGTAAAGTGGAGCCTATGCATATGCTGAGGAGGCCTACATGTGAACTTGTATTTCCATGAGGAAATATCCCTTGTATGTATGGGCATACAAATGAGGACTTCCTGAAGACTCAGATAGAATGATGTGAGCAGAGCAGCATGGTTGTTCCAAATGAAACGCAGGACATGAAGCTGCTAGGTTCCATGAGAAGGGTCTCATGACTGAAAATAGGATGACATGTTGTACGTAGATGTCTAGGTTATGGGTAGCGTGCGTAATTCAGGGATAAGTACTCCCACTTGAAAAAGCCAAACAATATGAGGATGGCCTCGTGGATTGCAAAAATATGATTTTTTGCAGGATCCAGGATTGGGAACTCCAATTTTTATTTGATTATCGATGTTATTGATTTTTTGATATTGGGAAATCATGTATGCATGAAGTAGATTTGAAAATATATGATTAAATTTTATAATTTCATCTCATGTGAACTACATGCTTGTATGTAACGCATGTGAGATGATGAAAGTATGCTCTTGGAGTATATAGCTTCTCGAAAGGATGTGTATGGGATACGAATCTCCTCAGGAGGATGTATTAGGTGTACATGGTTCCTTGGAGGGATGTACGGGGTGTACATAGCTTCTCGAAGGAATGTGTTTGGAATAGGTTTGGAAATATATGATTGCAATTACTTTTATAATGACATCTGATGAAAACTACATGTCTATATGTAACGCAAGTGAGATTATGCAAACATGTATAGGGAGTACATGGCTTCTCTGGAAGGATGTACTTGGGTACATAGATTTTTCCCCCTGCCAGCTAGGCACCGATATGCATCACTGGGGATGCCCAGGGTGTAAGACATCTAGTTAGACTTCTTTCTGCAAACATTCATGCCATAAGGGGACTGTCACGAGAGTGGGGGCTCTGTGAAGAGAATAACCCCTAGGTATTATGATTTTTAGAAAGGAAGCACCTAAGAATTGGTAAGAAATTGGAGGAGGTGTTGAGCCCTTAAGCTAGAGCTATTATTTAGCACCCAAGAAGGTGTTAGGATCTGAAGCGAGGATGAAAGGATTCTGGTTGAAGAGATACTATATAGATAAGTATTTGGTTTACTTATCAAACTTTTGATTGATGTTGATTTTTTGTAAATATACATGAGCATATGATTCTGCCATGATTTTAAAAAAATTCGTTATAGATTGCATCCTATAGAAATGAATTTGACATATGAATTGCATCTGTTGTGGCGTTCGGAAAGGAAGCACTTGAGCTTGGTAAGCACCTAGAGGTGGTGCAGGCTCTTGAATAGAACTGCTACTGAAGCACTCGAAGAGGTGTTGAGCTCAAGAATGAAGCTATCCGACCTCGGTTGAGGGGTATTTTCAGGTGATCAGAGGCTTGCAGAAATTTGGATACCTTTTAATACACACCCTAGAAAGCACCAAAAGGGTGGGTACACTTGAGGGACTGTATTGCAGAGAAGAGGTACCATCCTTGTGTGGGATGGGGCAGGTTTTGTTGGTGCCATGGTTGTATAGAGCCAAGCCAGACACCTGTGGAATCAAAGAAGATACTTAGGAAGATAAGTATTTGGTTCTTGTCAATTTTATATCAATATATGTGATTCATATATGATTCTAGAAAATCTTGTGATAAATAACATGGTAATTGATTCATTGCTTGGGGGCTTGAGCATAGGGATTGCTAATCACCAAAGACATCAGAAATGTTCCAAGCTGAAAAGAAGGATTCTCTAGGACTAGAAGCAGATCCTATGGTGTGTGTTGATGCACGCAAACAAGGACTTGGATGAGTTCTAGATTGTGCCATTGGACAGATAAAGGTGTAGAGGAAGCACTATGGTCTTGAAGAGGCTACATGGGAGCTGAAGGATGCGATGTAATTGACACTTTCTTCAAATATGGGGGGCACTAAGGGCGGTTCCAGTATAGCATTATTGTTCGATATTGTACAGCACTGAGGATAGTGCTATTGAAAGGGGAGGGGAATGTAACACCCTGATTTTGACCCCATGGTATTAAATTGCATATGATGTAAATATTGTATTAAATCATGGTGTGGAGCTCAAGGAAAAGGCCCCACCATGGATTTAGTGTCTTATGTATCGGCGATTAAAATCGATGCCGATGGTTTATGTGCTATCCAGTCACAATGTATTTGAGACACCATGTAAAATGCTACATTAATAAAAATACCACGACTATCTACGCGCTGCAACGTTAAAGTGATGGGGGCATGGTTTCCCAAGGAATAGGGAGGGGGAATTAATCAAACCTTGATCCTATGGGGAAAAGGCCAAATGTCAAAGAGAAAACCCATCAAGTTGTCAACCACCCTTTTTGTCTTTTATGCCTAGTCATTTAAAATTGGTGAAGGAAGTTATTGCCTTGGGATGGGAAAGGTATGGGGGTCAATTTTGAATTTGCGGAGTTACCCATTTTTGGAAAACATTTTATTGGCTTCTTGGGCAAGTACATGTTGGGAAATGCCTTCCCAAGCCATTATTCACCCATATGTTTGATTCCTCGCATAGTTGGAGATAGTTGGGGCATTCTCCCTCACATTTTTGTTATTTTCCTTCATTTTTCCCATGGCTAGGAATTCTATTCGGACAATGCTCAATGGCTGAGATCCTCCCTGGGCATTTTTTTGTGGGTTTCCTCATTATTGTAGCTAGGAAATTTTGTTTTTGTTTTGTTCAGTGAATGTGCAGCAGTGATTCACGTTTTGGGGGTTTCAAGAGGTCTTTTTTTTCCTCATCAGGCAGTTGAGCTTGTTGGGAATTTTCCCCATGATTTCCTGAGGTTTTCCTAAATGTTCCATGCCCATAAATTCATTTTTGTGTTTCTGAGTGGTTAGGGAACCAAGATTTCCCGATTTGGGTGTGAATGATGGTCATTTTTCTTCAACAATGCTCAGGGACATTTTCTGAGTTCAAACTTCGACGTGGGGGTTTGTGGTGGTCGAATGGCCTCCCCAATAGGTAAGAACATTTTCTGAAAACGTAGTTTCCCTTGTAGGGTTGTTTCTCCTCAACCATTATGTTTTGGTTTCCCATGTATGTTTTGATGATACCCATCTATTAAATGGTTGTCCACACTTGATTAGCAGGTTGGCTTGATTGGGTAAGTCCAAGGATCTATTTGTTAATGGATGGATTGTGTGTTGAGGTAAATTTGTTGGGCTGAGTAATTCCAAGGGACCCATGTGTCATTGGTTAGTTTCCCTATCAACATGAAAAAACAAATTACTTATTGGCTTCATTGGAGAGTGTGTGAAACCCAACAATGTGTTGGATTGACTGTGGATGTATGGTTTTGGCTATGATTGAGCCTGTTGTTCCCTAGTTCCTTATGGAATCATTCCCAGCTTGGGGGTGGTAGTGATGCTGAGAGAATGATGAGTACATTGGCCTACGGTTGGGTGGAACGTTGCAGTGACGTAGCTAGTTGCTGGACAAGATTATTTCAAGATAAGTTTTCTTGTGTATTTTATCTTTGCATTTGTACTTTCTTATGAATTATTATGAATGGGTTGAATGCTTGAATGGATGTTATTGCTTCCACTGTATATTGCATTTTTTACACTTAATGCATGTTAATGATTTATGCATCTGTTATGTTTTTAATCCAATTCATGTTTATGTTTTTATGTTCATGGGGCTATTTTTCCCATTGATAGCAGCACTGTGTTGGTCGCGTCCTCTCCATCGTCGGGATGAGGGGTGGGGACGCGACAAAAATATTTTTCATATTATGCTTGTAATATGTCATATTCAAAGTCGAGAGGGTAAGCCAAGCATATGTCATGGTTTTAGGCATATAGTATGTGCTAAGGGTATATTAGTATGAAGTTTAAAAGCTAGGTTATAGTTTGGTAATTTTTCTCATCCAAGGATGATCATTTTTCTCCTTATCACTTATTTGCTTTTAGTGAAGGCCAGTACTTCAACAAAACGTTTAAGGGTGATCTCACCCACCTACACAAAAAGAAAAAAAATTCATGCATTAGTCATGATGACTAAGTAATACTAAGACCCCTTCCTTTTCATAGCTCATGAGTGAAACAAACTGAAAGGAAAATAAGCAAATTGAATAAATGATAAGCAGAGTCTTTAAAAGAAATTATTTTTGTCACAAAATAGTACCAACTAGAATGTTGACGTAAAATCAACAAAAGGGTCATAAACCAAGCATGTTAATGAAAACACTAACACACGTACATGAATCTTGCACTTTATTAATAAAGCCATAATCTTTACAAGAGTAGAATTAGAAAGTATAACATCTCGATATTTTCGTAGGAACTTCTAAAGTTATATGCAGTATTAAATTTTTTTATTATGAATTTTAGGGATGTTACATGCACCTTGAGTTCTCACTCAGTAGCTTCAACCACTTGTCTTTTTCTCTTGTGGGTTAACAAACACTCTTCAACAGCTATTCCACTTGTGTCCCTTTGAGTATCTTTTATTAATAAAAGAATAATTCATTACATTTGTTTTATTTTCTACGTTTTGCAAAAAAAATATTTAAAATAATAAATAAAATATTAATAATAAATTATTAATTTTAGGTGCATTACACAACTAAAGTATAAACAAAACAAGCATGAAAATATACCCACAAAAGGTTAAAAACTTAGAATATTTAATCTACTCTTTAGCAAACAATAGAAAGCATATTCTTTCTCATTAAATGTTGAACACATAATTCAATTTTAGTGTAATAAAATATATAATATTTTCCCTCAATAAATTTAAAATTACTTATTTCACTTATTTTACTTAAAAATAAATAAAACATATAACTTTCCCACTCAATAAGATTTAAAATTATTTATTACACTTAGATTTAAAATTATTTATTACACTTACTTTACTTAATAAATAAATAAAATATACAATTTTATCATTTAATAAAACTTAAACTTATTCATTCCACTTATTTTATTTAAAAATAAATAAAATATACAACTTTCTTAGTCATATTCATTAATTAACAAAACTATGTAGAAAATTGATTATTAGAAAAATAAGTCAAGCATGCTTATGAACTATAAAATTTAAATACATTGAGTAAAAAATAAGTCAAACATGTTCATTAATTCTAAAATTAAAATTAGTGATTAAATAATGATTCTAACATCTTGATAACTATAAAATTTAAATAAACTCATTAGAGAATAAGTCAAGCATCTCAATCAACTATAAATTTATGTTCTATACTTATAATTTTTGAATTAAAATAATAAATTTTAATTTTTTATTACTATTCAAAAATGCCAAAAAAAATGACTTTCAGTTTTCAAAAAAAAATTACTTTATTGCATTTAATTATTCTATTCTATTTATTAGAGAATACTTATTTGATTTAATTTATTAAAAAATGTCATTAACTAATTTAAAAATTGTATGATTCTCTAAAAATATTAATAACTATTATTTTAAATTTATTAAAAAATATCATTAACTAATGTCTAAAGAATGTTATTAATTAATATATTTTATTTTTTACATAATTTAATTTATAAAGGAATGCCATTAAGTAATATATAATGAATGTCATTAAGTAATATATATATATATATATTAAGTAATTTATGATATTAAGTAACAATTTATATTGTGTTCTCAATTTATGGGTTAATTTTATTAACTAATTTATTAACTAATTTTATTATTAATTTTATTAACTAATTTATGTTATTAAATAACATTTAATTTTGTGTTGTCACTTTATGGGTTAATCTTTTTATTTGTTTTTTATTTTTAATGTTATTTATTTATTTATTTTATGTATCTTGTTTTATTTATTGTAAGTATTTTATTTTATTTTTAATGAAATAAGTTATATAAATAGTTTTGGATTTCATTTGATTTTTAATGAAATGATATTTGAGTTTCATAACAATACAATTTTTTATAACCTCTTAATTTGCTAAACTATAGTGAGCTTGGAAAACTTCTTTGCAAGCTTTTTGAGCACATGAATAAGATTTTAAAGTAAAGTAAGTATATGAACAAAATTTTAAAGTAAACCAAGTATTTTCCTTCTTAAAGATAGATAAACCAAAGTTGGTCTCAATGAAAGTTAATCATCATCATCAATAAAATAAATTATTTCTATTTTTTTATAAAACACAATTTAAAAAAAAATATTTAAAAACCACAATTCAGAAGTATTTAAGCTCTTAAATAACAGGAGGATTGCATCCATAAATTCTTCAAGTCGGATGGCTTTAGTAAGCTATATAAAAAAAATATAAATGATTGCATCCAAAAATTCAACTCCGATGACCTTAGTAAGCTAAAGAAATTGACGAATACAATTTTAAATTATTTATTTTATTTTATTTTTTTCCAAAAAAAGTGATCATTTATTTTATTTTTTAACAAATAAAATATATAATTTTCAGCTAAATTATATATTTCAATTTTTTTTTTAAAGAAATAAAATATATTGCTTTCTCCCTCAAATTTTTAAAATTATTTAATCAACTCATTTTATTTTAAAACATATATAACTTTCTCACCCACTAAAATTTGAAATGATTTTTAGTTCGACAAGATTACGTAGGAAATAGAGTGATAACAATATGTCAAGATCTTCATCTAATATAAAATTTTATGCATTCCATTTATTTTATTTTAAAAGAAAGAAAATATATAACTTTTTTCACACACTAAAATTTAAAATGATTTATAGATCGACAAGGTTAAGGAAGAAATTGAGTGATCACAATAAGTCAAATGATTTTTGGTTAGACAAGATTACGTAGGAAATAGAGTGATAACAATAGGTCAAAACCTTCATCTAATATAAAATTCTATGCATTCCATTTATTTTATTTTAAAAGAAATAAAATATATAACTTTTTTCACATACTAAAATTTAAAATGATTTATAGATCGACAAGATTAAGTAAGAAATTGAGTGATAACAATAAGTCAAGACCTTTATTTAGTATATAATTGTAGAAGTTGTATAAAGACTTATGATTTGTGTAAGACTAGTCTTTTTTGAATATTGGTAAAATTATGTTTTTAAAATCTGAACAAAGTAGTGTCTTTATCAGTTTTTAAAGTAGAAATGGATTTAACACACTAAAAAAATTTGAGGCAATTAAAATCACGGTTGTAACAATAATTTTTTAAACTTTTTTGAAATTAAAAAAAAATTAAATAAATATAGTTAAATTAAATTAATAATTTTTAAATTTACTGGTATCAAAAAATAATAACTTGACTGCATTAACTTGCGTGATGGAAGGATTGTTTTAACTCTCGGATTCGAAAGACTTGACAGTAAGATATCAGATTTTAAGAATGCTTTGTGGAGACGTTTTGAATGGCGTGATGGAGAACACAACACAGTGGAACATTTGTTTGCAGCGAATACGTCATTTCGAGTTTTTGTAATCGTTGGTGTTGTCTACGAGCGCGACCCATTTCATTAAAATAGGATGAGCATTCGATAGTGGTTGTGGGTTTTTGATAACGTTCTCCATAAATGAATCATATCACAAAAGATCCTCAAAAAGTTATGGTAGACAAAATGTATTTAGTTATTAGGTGGATATGAAAACATTAATGGTAGAGGAAAATGTATTTAGTTATTAGGTGAATATGAAAGGCTCAATATTAATGTTTATGAATATATTGTCTACGATCAAATAATAGAGCCATTCATATAGTAATCCAGCTTTATAAGTAGAGATGAATGTATCAGGCTTCAGCCTTCTCCTGTCCTGTCGTGTTCTACTTGAATGATGAGAGCGACTGACTGACTGTAATTAAAATGGCGGGAGCCGAGGGAGCAGTATAAGGGACAACCAAATCGCGCTCGACCTCACGGAATCTGACGGAAGCCCTCCGGAGCCGAGGGAGCAGTATACGGGACAACCCAATCGCCCAGACCTGACAGAATCCGGAAGCCCGCAGAGAAAACTGGCAAGAGTTATCCATTGAGCTGCAGAGCATTTAATGCTGTTGCAGCAGGCTTGATGACCCTTGGATCTTAAGCTGCTTAAGATCCAAGGGTCATCAAGCCTGCTGCAACAGCATTAAATGCTCTGCAGCTCAATGGATAACATTTGCCGAGAAAACTCTTGAAAAATTACAGTTTAGAGTGTTTAAAATGCAATTTGGATGATCTGAATCGTTTTAAAATCGGCTGCAGTAAATTTGCAATGTCAAATCTGCATAATCAATGAAATAACAATTTTCTGAATCGTTTTTGACGTATTTTTATTAAAAAATCTGCCGGAAACGCGGGGCAATTTGGTTGTCTTTTATGTTACACGGGAGCGTAGCACTTGCACCTCGGCTTCTACGACGTCCTTTCTCTGCCAGGCAATCTTCTCGATGACAGAACCGCCACTGTCAATGGTGGAACAGGCTATCAAATTTTCTGCCATTTCTGATGTGAAATTAATTATTATCATCGTATATTGTTGTGAGATAGTCTTGGTAGTTTTTAAGAGAAGCAAATTTTAATCTTTGTATAAAAGCTAGTTTAGGAAAGAAATCTTGTCTTTAAAAAATATATATATATATGTATAAGTTGATAGCTTTTAAATTTTAGTCTTTGTATAAGAGCTAGTTTAGGAAAGAAACCATGTCTTTAAAAAAAAGGTTTCTTCATATTTAAGGAGTTTAATTGAAATTCTGAAGTTAAGTTTTTAGGTAGAAATTTATATGTCTTTAAAATAAGTTGGTCGCTTCCAAAAGAAGAAAATTTTAGTCTTTGTATGGGAGCTAGTTTAGGAAAGAAACCTTGTCTTACAAAAAAAAAAAAAAAAAATTTCTAAAAAAAATTTAAAGAAATAGCTTTCACTTGTGCACATATGTCAAGCTTACAAACATTAATTTTCTAGAGAAAGAATTATAAGTATTTGTCTCTAACAATGAAAGTTTTGTTCATACGTAAATATGCATGGGAGATAGTCCAAAATGGATATAGAGAACCACTAGAATAGACGGCATATAATAATCTCACACAAGCTGAGAAGGATGCCCGAGAGAACACAAGAAGAAAGACGGAAAGACTATGTTCCACACACACCAAGCAATGCATGAAAGCATACTCCCAAGAGTAGCAACAACAATGACTACTAAGCAGGCATTGGATACATTGAAAACCGCTTATAAGGCTTGGAAAAAGTAAAGACTTCTAGATTGTAGATTCTTAGAAGAGAGTTTGAATCTCTATCAATGAAAGACATGGAGTAAATTGACTCATTCTATACTCAAGTTATTGGGTTGATAAATCTACTAAAATCTCATGGAGAAAATATAGAAGACAGAAAGGTTGTTTGTCACGTCCCATCCCGTCTACCCGAGAAGGAACGCGACTATGCTGCTATCGATCCAAGAAAACTAAGCCCCATGAACATAAATATAAAAATGCATTGAAGTAAAAACATGCGCAGACGCATAAATCATTAATATACAGCGGAAGCAAAATACATTCATTCAAAGCACATTTAATCATTCAACATGTTCATCATTTTTCATTAAGCAACAAATACAATTGCAGAGAAAAAATAGACAAGAATACTTATCTTGAAAGAAGCTTGTCCTGCAACCAGCTACATCACTGCAATGTTCCACCCAACCATAGGCTAGTGTGCTCATCAGTCTCTCAGCAACACTGTCACCCCTGAGTTGGGCATGATTCCTACAAGGAATAAGAGAACACGAGCAGACTCACACGTAGCCAAGCATACAACAAAACTTAGCTAAGCCAACACAGTTGGGTTTATCAGGATGCAAAGGAGTTGGAAACGCTGACTGCTAAGCTTGTAAGGTCAACCACAAAGCTATGGACACCTATACTAGATATAACCTGGCTTCTAAAACATCTACACACCCAACACAAGGAGCATCCCCTTCTCTACTACATAGTCCCTCGGGTTATACCTTCCTTTTCAGTGCTATTCAGGGTCTGTAAAGAAGAAATCCATCCCCTTAGATCTATTTGTGATGTTTCTCCTCACATTAGTTTTATCAAGCTAGTTCAGACCCCATTTCCACTCCTAAACCGGTTCAGAGACCAAACAAAGATGTACACACAGTAATTACAATTCTAGGATTGAAGGAAAACATCACACAGGCCAAAATCGAGAATGAAAATTGAGTAAAATAGCTTAACCTATGAAATTTGATTTCCAAACTCGTTTATGGCCCTAATGTGGCCAAAACGAACTCAACAACACCCAAAATTCGTGGGTATCTTCTCCCACTTGATGGCATTACCAAAAACAAATTTCTAACTTGAGGAAAATGAGGAAAACGACAGGAAAACGTAAGGAAGACAACCCAATCCCTAGGCATTACTTTTATTTGGAATATGCTCTGTAACTTTAATTAGAATGATTGGATATGTTATGAACTCTATATCTGAAAGCTGTTAGAAAAACTACATTTATGTTTACTCAAGTTAAATGTTCAATCTATTGCTTTAGTCATTTTTGTAAACTATTTTCTTAGCTTAAATAATGTTCTTCTTTCTTCTTGGTATAATCTTTAGAGTATTTCTATAGTATGTCTATCTTGGTTTTTACAAACTACTAAAATACTAGTATTAAAGGTATTCCCTCTATTAGTCTAGGTTTTACGTAATTAACTATTTAGATTTTAGTAAGAATTGAGGATCCTTATAAATAAATCTGTCACAGATATTATTATAGTATATATATATATATATATAATTACAAGAATTATAAAAATGAAAAATTGTAATAAAGATAAAAATCTTAGAAAGTGCCTTAAACTAACCTAAAGAGTGAGTATTTCTAAATATATCAAGGGTTTGAACTTGTAATAAAATGTATGCTCTGTATATATGTGTTTATGCATTGTTCAAGATTTATAGCTTTAAAACTTCGAACTGGAAACTTTAAACAATTCACCTTGTTCCAATCCAAAACCTTACATTGTAATCTTGCTTTTATACTAATATAAATATCTTATAGGGCCGAGTTTTATCTTTTTTAATCAAACCCTAGATACCATTATAATAGACAAAACTTTTAATACCAAATCAGGTTTATCGACAAGCCGTAGCACTGGTCACAGGCTAGGAGCCAAATTGGTATTGTTATCTGCAAGACAAGTACTTACAGAAGAAAATTATAGACAACCTTAGGACTTAATTATTTTGTTTAGAAAACAATATTATCATCTAAGGAGAGCTTAAATCCTTAAAACAATGGTTCTACATTGCATTAATGAAAAAGGGCCTCACGACCTAGGGTCTTTAACAAACATGTTATAAGGAAACTATATCTATGGCTATATGGCCTAGTATCTATGATTTAAATAAACAACACTATAAAGTCTAAGATAAATATTCATGACTACAATATATGGCCTCACGGGCTACTCTTAAAATCGTATTCATAAATAGATAAAAAATAATAATTTATTTACAGTGGCTCTATAGCCCATGTATTTCATTCCAAAGAAAAAAATGCAATAAGATAAAGGCCTCTTGACCAGCATATAGTGTTACAAACACTTTGAACCATAAAATTCAAGATAGATACAAAGCCCACACGGGTTACTATCAAACCTAAAAACCATTTTCTAGTTAAGAAACAACAAATGTAACTAACGGTGGCCTTACGGCTCTTTTCTAAACCAAACAAGACAGTAACAGCCTCACAGCCACATCATTTACAAATTTTCACAAACTGTAAACAAGACTGAAAACCAAATAGATCGCATCTATTACCAAAGTGTACACAGTCGCATTGATAATTAAACAAACAAGGTTACGATATTTGTTGAAATTAAACATGGTGTTATACAAGCCCTCACATGGTCCTTCGATTTTAAATAATTATCCACAAAGACAATCATAGACTGCTTTTTTGCAAAAACCAAAAAAAGAAACATTGTCATAACTTCAAGTTACCAAAACAAAAGTAACATAGTCCATCAAAATCACTGTCGAATGTCTTTCCTTCTTTGAAAAGAGAAAAACCAAAGTCTCATGGCTATGAAAGGAACATTATCACTTCCACATAAACGAACAGGCGCATAAATGAAACCCCAACACTTTCAACAAAGGAATAACATGTCATGGAGGTTCAACCACAGAGCCACGAAGAGCCAGGAACAAGTCTTACCTTGTTGTAAGGTTTGTTTAATGCAACATCCAACTGAGAACTAGTAGTCGTAGAGCTTGCATATGGAACCCTCCTGCACACGCAAACTAGGAGGTCAAACAATGTAGCTTATGAATTCAATATACGACATAAAAAAATTGTTCATCACGAGTAGGAGGAGACTATACGGGTGAGTGCACAAAGTTGAGGGACTTTTTAGATGCAATGGTAGAATGAAGTCAATCACTCTTGATCCATAAAATAGAAATCATCCCAAGCAATCTTGACCCTGCCAAGCCTAGTCCCAAGGCTTCCAACATGCATGCCAATTAGAATAGTACAAAAAAACGCGCTCCTATTTTACCTTGCAAAAACGCACTCTCGTTTTGATTCAATAAAATGCGCTCCTATTTTGCTTCAATAAAATGCGCTCCTATTTTTCTTCAATAAAACACACTCCCGTTTTGCTTCAATAAAACATGCAAAATGGGGGGGGATCCTTAGTGGTAAGGCGAGACATAGGGGTGTGTATGTGTGTCTGAGAGAGAGAGAGAGAGAGAGAGAGA